>VZUI01034536.1:0-29168 GCA_013401135.1 Cettia cetti | reverse complement strand
AAGGCAGGAAGGCAGGAAGGCAGGAAGGAAGGAAGGAAGGAAGGAAGGAAGGAAGGAAGGAAGGAAGGAAGGAAGGACAATTATAGAGTGACAAAGATTTCTTTCAAGTTTGTGAATTAAATGACAATTTGAACATTTTTCAGGGTTTTCCTTGTTGGTCTTCCCCTTGTAGAGACTCCAGTAAGTGAATAGAGATTGCATACCAGAATGAAGACAGTCAACCTCCTACTATTTTGATGTTCTCTATCGGACAACCTCTAAATTCTTTTTAAGTATTTTCTAGTAAGTTGGTTTTAGCAATCATTAATGTTTGTGTAGAAGTAAACATAAGATCCTGAATAACTAAGACATACTATAACAGAGAAAATGTAGAAGAGAAGCATGCTCCAAAGACTGAAGTGTTTCCATGAGTGTTGGGTGGAGCTCTGCTACCATTAATACTTTTGGTAGCTTTGCAGAAATGCTGAACTGCATGTGAGAGCAGAACATCTGAGCCTGAACCCTGGCATTCTGAATATGCAAGTGAAAATGCAAAATTATGGCTGAATCTCAAACTATTTTTACATTCCTTACATTCAAAATGAGTAATTTTTAATAATGAGATTTTGCAGATATTTAGTCACTAATCATTTTGCCAGTTTTAATTAATTCCAATTTCAAAAGACAAGGTTCTGAATATACATGGAAGAATTGGAAATTAAGCTTGCTCTTGCTGGTTTACAGCAATAGTTTGTATGTCAATGGTTATTACAATTAGTCTTCCCACAGAAAGTTTAGAGTACTGTAGGATGAAGACATGATCCAGGGTAAGTCTGTGCATTTCCTCTTGAGATGATTGGTACTTTCATTTTATTTTGTGGATGCTCTCAGCCTTCGAGAATTGGGAGGCCCTTTACTTGGACCTTACTCCTGTGTACTGGGAATACTCTGTTGAGGAACAGAAACAGAGATGCAGCACCATACATGGTATCATGTCACTTATATTTGACTATACTTTAGTTACCTCCTTGCCCATGATAGCTGTAATGGATTACTATTTCCAGTATTGTCTACAGACCAGTGTGCCAAATAAATTACTCAAAACATTAGCCCAAGAGTGTACAGTTACTTAGCAGACAAAGGAAATTTTCTTTCAATTAATCAGTTTGACAATGAAATCAAGAAGATTCTGCCTTCACAGAGTATTTTCTATAGCTGGCAGATACACACTTCTCTTCAAAAAAAAAAAAAAAAAAAAAAAAAAAAAAAAAAAAAGGAGGGGGGGGCATTGACCCATGTGAAGAAAAAAATGCTCTCTTCTAACTAGGGCAATGACAGTGATCTGCTGTGTTCCAGGAAAGCCAAGATTAGGATATAGATAGAAATTTCTCTGACTTCCTTTCAGAAAAAATGTTTCTATGCCTTGAGACTGCTAAGATAACTTTGATAAACATAGTCTTAACTTTCTGAGTATGTGAGTTCAGACGCATCACCCAACATGCTCATCTCTTGCCAGAATGTACTTCTGAATTTCAGCTATAATGGTAAGTTGCATTCCTGTGTCTCAAAACGCAAAAATTATTGCACTCTGCATGAACAGAGTAATGGATGAAAGGATAGAAATCCCATTTTGTACCTGAAGAAAGAAAGTCTCAAATTAGTTTTGTTTACTATTGCTGTCCTTACATACATAATTTTAGTAGTACTTACACTCTCTCAGTATACAAGATAATTTTGCACATCAAGTGAGACATGGTTTTCCTCTAAGAAGTTCCAATACCTAATTTGTGTAGATCAAAATGACTTAAAACCGTAAATATAATGTGACAAAGAAGAACTATGACAATTTTATTCAGAGAAGTGGACTTTTTAAAGTATTTTATATACAGATTTTTTTTTTCCTGCTCTGTTGTTCTCTTCCAGTACCATGCCCTACATTGAAAAATCAAATTATTTCCTCACTTCCTTCAGGGGTTTTATGCCAGTACAACACAATAATCCAAGGTAAAAAACATACAATATGAGCCTTAAATGTGTTGAATTTTACTCTCAACATTGTTTCTATTGCTGAGTTTTGTTTCTGTAGAGCAGAGAACAGCAGTGTCCCCATTTCTAATTCTTGGCTGGGCACAGTGTGTCCTTTTTATATGTGTGTGCATGAAAAAAAGACAGTGCATATGTTCTAAGGAATGTCACATATTCTTTCCTGTGCACCAAACTGTTTTCCCTTGATAGTATATTAAAAAAAAATCCAACTCAATTAATTGTCTACTCTCCTTCTAATGTTTTGTTCCCAGAAAAAATGTTTGTCTTGTAAGAAACATAAGCTTAACTTTGCAAACTGTAGAGGTTGATAAAATTAGAAAAGTAGTGTGATGTCATTGTCTCCTGAGACTGTGTGAATATTGTCAGAAGAAGAATCTTATTTAAAAATGCTGGGATTTTTGTAAGAACATGAATAAAGGACAGATAGGTAGGTATTTAAAAATATATATTGTGTCTCCTTTTAAAAAAGAAAAGATAGTATTTTTCTATTGGTCAGACTTAGGAGACATTGCATCATTCTATTTCCTGTTTGTAGAGTATTTAAAATGTCTGGCACATTTGGAATGGTCATTGTATTTTATTTCTCAAGAGGGCATGGCACTATCATTTTTTGGGCTGGGGAAGCAGCCTTGCTTTAATGCTTAATAGTTTGAGAGAAAATTTATAGAAATGGTGGGTATGAAAATATACTTTAAAAATTAAAATAATATTTTTAGAGCTTACTTATCTGAAAGACAGTTACATAGCCTCAATAAGCAAAGAAATAATCTAGGAATAAATCACTAGGCATTTTTGTCATTTTTGACAATCCCCTAATCCTGCTATGCATCTTTACCTTCAGCCATCCTGTAATAGTCATTTGGCAAAATGCCAATTACCTAATTTTCCCAACCTACATTATATTGTTAACATGCATTGATTCTTAAAGTGCTTGTTACTCAGCTCTCACAAAAGTTATCACTTGAAAGAAAGAATGCTGCAGAGATCTTAAGTTAAGCCCAGAATTTTATTTGAATTCTCTGTTAAAGTTTTGTTCACATGATCTTCCTCAAATGGACATCAACGAGGGAGACAGACATGAGGTGGCTCTACACCACAAAGAGTGGCATCTTGCTTTAACAAATGAGCCAAACCTCTTAACAGAATTTTTTATTTCAGACTCAGCCATAGAATTAGAGAATTCTTAAGAAAAAGACGGTACTTTGTTTTATGGTCCAGAAAGCAGTTTAGTTGTGTCAGCTTGAATGACAGACATATCCAGAATTGGAACTACTGTAAGCAGATTTACTTACAAGATTTTTAAACCTGCAGTAACATTGGTCCTATCTTCCCAAGCAGCTGAGAGAGATTAAAATGTTAACGATAACAGATAATGAAAACAATTATATTTTACTGTCTTACATTATTATATTGGGGAAAGCTACTTAGACATCCTAAATTTGAGTCTAGTCTAATTCACTCAGAATTAATATAAAGCCAGCCAAACACTATTAGGAAATAATTGACTGAAACAACAGGTCCTATGCTGGGGTTCTGGAAGAGTAGATTTAATTCTAAGATTGTGAACACAAGGCACTGATTATGTTTATGTATGGTTATGTTTTTTGTGTGAAAGACAAGGGTCATAAAGAGGAACACAGGTTAGGAAGAAAACCTAGAGGATGTGCAGCTTACTGGGAAAAACAAGTAGAGATTTTTGGAGAAGGTAAGTAAAATTATACTTTAAAAAAATCCTGTGTTTTCAGTTTTCACTTTTTTTTTAATAAGGAGTTAATTTACACTTTGTATCTTTTTAACTTTGTTAATTTTGTCCTTCTTTTTTATTTTTTTTTCTTTATAGTGTAATCCTGGAGCCAGAGATTCTGTATGCAGTTGTACCAATAAATTTGTAATAGCATTGATTCTATATATATTAAAAATAGATGTGGAATAAAAATAATAATTATCATATTAAGACTACATTACAAATCATAATATGAGTAAAAGTATAGTTAAAAGTTGAGAATGGGAGAAAGATATAATTTTTAAAATTTTTTAATTGGATGTCAGAAATTCCAATTTTAAATTTCTATAAATGTATACAGAAATAATTTAATATGGAATATTCAGTCAAAATTCTGGTTCTGAAGGCTTCCCTCTCAAAAGACCATCTTACTTGCTTCTTAGAAATCTGCAAGAGGCTTATACACCTCCACATACAAACATACACATGCATACATGCATGCACGCACACATCTTATTGCTGTTTTCTTAAAATATTTGCTTTGTATACAAGAGAATATGAAAACCTGTTTATGATAACTTTTCTGTAATTCTTCAGCTAGTATTACAAGAGATTTTTGCTGTTCCATGAGGAATGACACAACAAAAACACACTGATGTCCTCTTAATTTTTGTTCATCATATGTGAGGGGCTTTAAGAACTTTGGGTAGTCTCCCATTTTCTGCAATACTTAGTCCATTTGTAGTCACTAAACATATTTCTCTGTTCATTGGTGGTGTGCAAACACAACATATACGGGTCATCTGTTCTCTATTTTTTAAAACCTCTAGAAGTACCCCAAAAGAAAGAGTGTTGCATGAACCTGGTTGCTTTGAATGGTAATACAGCAGCTGCCTTTGGTATCCTTCCTGCCGAGATGCTGCCTGCAGAGTTGCTGTCTTCACTGGAAAGATGACATAGTTTATTCTGGGCTGATTAACAGCTAAATCCATCAGGCTTTCAGGGCTAATGGCTTTAGAAGAAGGATATAAATTCCTGGCTTTGTGCTCTTAGGAAATGTCATTCCAACTTCTAATGTCTGCACACACCCTTGTGGCTGCAGCATAAACAGCTATCCAGGTCCTTCTAGGCACTCTGTCCTTCAAGCCAGTTACCTGAGCTTCCACGAAGACAGGACATAGGTCCCACAGGAAAACATTTTGGTTCACCAAACAAGGTTTGAGTACAGCTGGTGTTGGCTAATCTACTACTAAAAGAGTGGTGCCATTTCAGCTGAAATTCAAATAGAGCAAATTAATTTTCAGCATGTTACAAAGTACCTTTAACTAAAACATGATTTTGAAAGACATATAAGAAACATTCATTCTTTTAACTAACAAATGTTATTATTACTTAATAGCAATTTTAATGAGGATCTTTAAAATATGTAGGGAGCATGTTTTCAAATGCAGTGAAACTTGGGATATGTTATACCAGATCATTGCCAGTATTATTGATTTCTCCAAAACACAGGCGGGAAACAGCTGTCTGAGAGATAATAACATTAATAACTTTTTTTTTTTTTTTCCACACAAGTAACTGCTAAGGAAATCAAATTTCTGTTTGAAACGCACTACTGGAGGATATATGCAAAGTACTTAGAAATGCAAATTTGGTTTATTAGTGGAATGTAGTTCTCACTAGAGAAACCAATTTGTTCATAAAGATTACCTCTGTAAAAAGTCAGCTGTTACCACAGTCTTGTTTAGGCTCAAACAGAAAATACACTTAATGTATAAAGCTTAGAATTCATTATTATTTAAATAATAAAAATCTAATTGAAAAATAATTTTTATTCCAGATCTAATTATTACAGAAAAAAGGCAGATAGTAATACTTAAAATATTTCCCTGCAGATAAGATCTCAATAGTAATTATCATACCATTAAAATAGTAGCTTACATATTTATAGTTACCACTCCTTTTCTTGAGGTTACGCTCACCTTTTCATTGCTCTCCCAGGTCTCAAAGCCAGTATTTTCAGCTGCTGGAGAGGGAATCAACATGCTTCTAGAGCTTTTAATCAGATGATACGTCCTGGTTTTGTACATGTTCTCTTCTACACTTTAGGATGAACCTGCTGTCCCTTTCCTGTGCTTGTTAACAGTTTTTTACTTCACTGGCCTCCACATTATGTCTGATTTTTACATATTTTAGATATTATTTCTTCTTTATCTTTGTTGCCACTAAACCTTTTTTTTCCCCCTCTTTCATTTGCATTTCTTTGACTGACATTTTATGAATTACTTTTATTTGTGGATTTTCCAGTGCCAGATGTATATTCCATGTTTTGTCACTCATGTCTGTACTCCTTTACCCTGCACACTTATCTCAGCTTGTCAGGGCCCTTTCTGTTGTACGTACCAGGGTAGTATTTCATTGTGCTAAGAGTTGTAAATATCACCCATAGATTAGTGTTTATTGTGGCTGTGAAACTCTATTATCTTTATAAAAATAAACAAGAATAATGCAAATTAGCCATACATACCTGTTCAAGTAGAGAAATTATCATCATCTACATCAAGTTAAACAAAACTGCAGGGATATAAAGTTCAGAGAGATCAAACCTAACAAGACCAGTCCTGAGGACTTGCAAAGGTGGTACAACACCTGTGGCCTGTCATTAGCAGTGACAGTATTACAGGGCTGTGGAAGATCAGAGAGCTGCAAAAGCTGAGCTGGGTAGTCCTACAGATCTCCTGGTCTTGGCACAGTGGAAGCTGTGGAGAGATAAACTCAAGGCAAGAACAAAAGTGAAGTCATCATGTCTGGTCACTCTAACAGCTCTGAGGAGAGAAGCTGTAACAAGGACAAGGCTGGTGCAAAGGAATGTAACAGAGGCTTGATAACTGTAAGATTGTGTTGCCAAGGGAACAATGGCAAGGGGGTCTGAGAGGAAAATTTTGTACAGAAGTTACAAAATTGAGTGATTAGTGTAATAAAGTGACTTTTCCTTGCATAGTAAAGCACTGCACAGGGCTAAGCAACAAACAGACTATTTATCACTACATTTCAATTTAACTTCTTATAGGAAGAAAATAGGACTTCTATGTGAGGAATTTTACACTCTGAGAAACTAGCTTGTCTTAAAACAACTTCTGTGTCATGATTCTTTTTAAGAATTTTTAAGCAAATAGGTACTCTTGTTTTTTACCAAAGGAGGAAAAAAAAATGAAAGAAGTAACTCACCATTGGTGAAAACTAGCAAATCACCAGGAGTAATTGCACAGATTTTGAGTATTCCAAAACAGAAAGCTGATAAAGTGAAGCAAATGCACTCAGATACCTTGACAGATGAGACAGGTATTAGTTACTCCATTGCTGAAAAACTAATTTCACTGTCTGAGGTACTACTTCTGAGGTATGATAACTTTATACACCTAAGCTTTTGTAAGGTTTTAAAAATGGAAGAGATTTCTGATTTTTAATTTTCATCAATTAAAATTTCCAAAGACTATTTGTCCAGGTAGATAATGGGCGGTTTGCTAGCCTGTTAGATACATTTAATAAGAAGATAGTCATACATTACTAATTTGCAAAATTTTCACGGGGAAATGACAGTGGGACTTGAAAATAGCAAAGCTGTACATATAATTGACTTAGACATCAGTAAATCCCATGACATACAGCAGCACATAAAATATTCAGGAAAAAGGATTAGGATATATTTTGGATTGGGTTCTTAACTGAGTAACTGAATTCATATCAGTGCAATAGAAATTGTGTACCGATAGAGCAGGGATAAAGACATAAGCTCCATGCAACTGTGATTGATGGGAGAATTCAGTAATACTGCACAGTGCAGAGGATGAAAAACCAAGATGGAGATAATTATCACACATGCATTTAATAGAAAAGATGAAAGAAGATAGAAAATAAAGGGTCTGAGTAAAAATGGGCGCAGCTGAAAAACAGTAAATATAGAGTGAATTTTTACTAACCAAGGTTGTGCCCAGAAAATTATAAAATGTGCACCATATGGCCGTATCCTGATGAAGGAATAGGGACTTTTTTTCCACTGAATTTAGTGAAAGGTTGCACTGATGTGCAGGCAAAAATAAGTGAGACAGTCCTTGATATTTTCTTGTTTATAATTTTTCTTTGTGTGTAAATTCTCTAGTGGTGATACTAGTGATGAAGTAACTCTTCTAAAAGCAGCATACCTAGCTAATGTATCACACAAATTTTCTGAGTACCAGACAAATATTTATGAATTTTTAGCTATTAAAAAGTTAGCTGACCTTTTCCCCTTATAGGAATAAGCTCAAAACCCACCCCATTATTAGCACTTTTTAAATATAGTTTAATTAATTTTGAAGCCTCTTGTAGAACTGAAGTACCAATACTGTACTTTTATACCTTAACATTTGGATATAAAAAGTAACTCCTTGTAATTGGGAAGTCTTGTGATGTTAAATTATTTGAACACGATCCTCTTGGATCATCCAACACAGACCCTTAGAATCTCAGACAAGCATAGCTTATTCATACATTTCTCAAGTATTTCAGTATTAGCTATACTTTTTAATCGATTTCAACTTCCATAATATTCCTTTAATTTCCATCCTAAATATATGTTCACAGACATAGTAGCTTTTTCCTATATCAAATTTGTTTGCATGTAGCTCTTCACTCCTTGTGGAAAAGAATATTAAAAAACACTATAAAATTAATAGAATATTCAAATTATATAAATACTGAAATGCAACTCAACTCCACAGTCATTATTTTTATTTTTCTATGCCTATTTGTTTTTTAATCTCTGCTTCAGATTGGCAGACAATTAGTTTATTATTAACTAACATATATTAATTAATACAACAAAGGTTACATTATTTGTAAGCATTTCAGCGTTTTGGAAAAGTTAGCTTTCTGTTGTGTCTGATTTACTATGGGTTTTCTTATATTTGTGCTATTTCTTATATTTTATGATATCTGATATTCAAGACATTATTCTTTCACCTTCCATGTGTAAAAGCCAAGTTTTAAATGGTACTGAGTTTTTACATCTAGCAGGAATAGTAAGACTATCTGAGGACCAAGCAGACCAATATTTTATGACTCAATTAATCACAGTCTTAAATTATTATCTCTCATTCATCGCTACAATAGCATGTAGAAGACAGAAATTTTGTTTATAGTATGGAATGGAAATCAGCATTTTTTTTTTTTTGCAGAAGATATGTACTGATTTTTATTTTTGGGGTTTTTTTGGTTTGGTTTGGTTTGGTATTAGGGCTTGTTTAGTTGGCTGGTTGGTTTTGGTGGGGGATTTTGTTTGTTTGTTTTTAATTTCTTCTACTGAAATAAGAAAAATGAAGAAAGGGGAAATGCACGTGAATTTTGAACACTGTTGAAGACTTGTTCTTATCACCACTATCACAGTTTGTCCATAGGCATTGAGAAAGTTTAGACCTGTATGCCTTTTTATCAGTGTTGGAGTTTTCAAGTTTTTATGATTTTCAGATTTTTCAGGTCTTTTATTTTCAGCTCAGTGGTGATGTAAGAATGAAATAAATTCCAGGAATTAATAGTTATATTAAATTCGGATTTTATGAAGTATCTACTAGATTGTTGGGCTGTATATAAAACTATTTCAATAACTTCTTTCAAAAAAAAAAAACCCAAAAACTTTCACAGTTAAAGGCTTTTTGTTGAAGTAAGTCAGTGAGCCATGCTTCTATTTTTCCATCATTTAACTGGATTCTGTCAACTAAAATCTGGTAAACAATTATTTCGTTTTTTTCTTTTTCAAATACTGAAAGAAATAAATAGGTTATTTGGAAGAAAGATGAGGTCAGTATTTGGTTAGCCGCAAGGATAAATGCTTGCTCTTGCTTCAGTCAAAATAGATGAGGATATTCAATTATTGTTGCTACATTGGTTCTTTTTTAAAGAGATCTAGCAAATAAAAAAAATATTCTACTTTCCCAGATAGTAGACTGAAGAAGTCCTTAAACTTCTTTTATAATGCTGACTCTCACCAAGGTTTATGAAGTTGGTTTGTTTTCATTGGTTTTGCTAATTTTGGGGTTTGTTTCCTCATTTGTCTGTTGGTGTCTTTTATCAAGTAAAGAGAAGACAAAGGTTATAAAACATCGATAATAATCTTCCAAAAACCATTTGGTAACTCAAAACCAGTAAAAAGAACAGTACACACTTTTTTGTGAGTAATGTGAGAAAAGCTGTTATTCATAACTGCAAATTGCAAGCAAAGGAGGGAACCAAGTGCAGAAGGACTTTGGTTAAATCTGGATTGCTTTTTGGGAATCAGTTAATATGCAACTGAGGTAATTAATGTATGCAACCAAAACCAAGCTATATCTCTAGGAATTTTCTTTCAAAGATTTATCAAAAGTATCATAACATGGGCTTTAATATTTATGACAACAAAGATTTTTTAATGTTTTTTAAATTAGAACATTTCACGGAAATAAAATGAGAAAGGAATATGCACCAATTTAAAGATTCTTTAGGTCCTGAAAATTATTCTACTACTTAGCAAGCTGGTAGTTTTCAGCTGTGCCTTAAAATACAGAGCAAATATTATTAGAAATATAAATGAAAAATTTTCCTTTGTTAAGAACATTGTTTCAGTACCTAATTACATTACACCTTACAAAATCCTGTTTAGAGCATCCAAGCTTTGATGAACTTCTCCCAAAGCACAGATCTCTGTAGAGTTTACTCAGTTTAATTATTAATCTGTCATAATTTTAGATTTCTCTAGTTTTTGTGCAGGAGTGAAGTTTGCACTAACAACCTTCTGGTTTTTAATTATTCTTACATATGATGGAGTATTATAAATCCCTATGAAATCAATGTCTTGATAACAATGTAAGTTTTTATTATAGTTGCACCCATTTGAAGTTATACATTATCTCTATGTAGTATGTTGTGCATCCAATGTGTAGGGATTTTTAAAATAAGTGTTGTAGTTCTACAGTATGGCACAAATTACGCTGAAATTCTCTGCAATAACTTTATGCATATATATTATTGTGTCTATATGTACATAAAGCTCACAAGGAAAGAGCTCTAAGGTAAATTTATACTTCTGCTACCATTAATCAGACTCTTCAGAAGGAAACATCCAATTACTGTTCAGCCAGTTCTCTTTGGGACCTATTTCTTTTGATCTTTTATAGCAGCATCTTTCCATTCCAGTGCCCATTTCCACATCCTCCCTGGATTATTTTCCACATCAAAGGATGTCTTTCTTGCCTCTGTAGATTTCTCAATTTTGATCTCTCCACAGTCATCATGAGAGAGACAAAGAAGGAAAAACTCATACTAATAATAAACTATGTCAGCCTCTATTGTATGCAGTATGCTGGAAGGCTGTATCAACTAAAATCCTAAAATTTTGGCTTACCAACAATTTTGATCCCAAGAGAATTGTTATTAGAAGAAATAAGATTACTCTTTATGAATCTGTCATTTCCCCTCCATATTTAACCACACAGTGGTAATTGTTCAATTGACAAGTCACTGTCACGAGGAGGAAAACTAATAGGTGTTTTCATCTCTAATGAATTAATAAATAAAACCAGTTACTCCTTATTAGCTGACAAGTATGGAGCTGCTGTATTTTGTTCAGCGTATTTATCATGATAGACTTTAATTTAGGGAATTGGAAAAATATAAAATGTCCTATATTTTTAGGGAGAGATGTGCAAAGGAGCAAAAATAACTGTTATACTCTCATTGCAATATGTTGTGCTTTCACACCAGCCAACAGCCAAGGTGCACGCAGCTGCTTGCTCACTCCCCTACCACCAGGATCGGGGGAGAATTGGAAGAGTACAAGCTAGGAAAGCTGTGTGTTGAATTCACATGGGAGACTCCTAGAATGCATGGAGAGTAACTTCTTCAGCCTGGTAACAGCCCCACAAGATGGAACTGACCCTGAGGGTAACAGTATAAGTGATCTACCTGTGGGTTCAAGGCTGAAAGAAGCCTGGGCTGCAGTGATCACACACTGGTGGAGTTCACAGCCCTGAGGGACATGGGCCAGACAAAGAGAAAAGTCAGGACCCCTTCCAGCTCTTCAAGGATACACTCAGCAGGACTGCCTAGGAAAGTGCTCTCAGAAACAAGCAGGCAGAACAGAGCTGGCAGATTTTTAAGGATGCCCTTCATAGAGCAGGTGAGGTAGAAATCCCCAAGTGCAAGATCTTGGGCAAGGAAGACAAAAGACCAGCATAGCTAAGTTGGGACCTCATGGTCAAAATAAAGGGAAAGAAACAAATGCACATTTGTAAAAGCAGGGACAGGTATCCTGATATAATTTCAGGTCATTTTTGAGTCTCCCCATGATTCACTTAGTCCTTAAGTTTCCTATTTTGATATTGGCCTATCAGACTATGCAATTGCTGTCAGATATGGAAGTAGCCTAGTGTATTAAGACTTCTGTCCATAAAAATTTGATAATTATCTTTACTATACTAGAAAAAGCCAAATTAAGATAGTGTACAAAGAGTCCTTACTAATGTTCTTGGTGGTGTGGACAATGATGAAAGCAGTCCTATTGTGAAATGTTCATTATGCTAGGAGTTTGAAATCTCGATGAAGTTCCAGTTTTCTTGTTCTAAAGAGGACTCATATGCATGAAAGTGGTGATTGCAAATACTGCACCATTACTCAGTATTGGGCAAATTTTAATAGGTTTAGAAGTTCTTTCTTTATGACATTTTTTATATTTGATACTTCTTTTTTTATACATACAGGGAGGTACAAATGTTATCCTAAATACTCTTACTGTAAAAATGAAAAAATTAGTTTTTTCACAGCTAAGTTAAAATTAGAAGCAATCCTCTATGTTGCCAGAAAGAGATGCATGATTTGCTTGTATTTTGATTTTTTTTTCATTTAAAATGTTAACCTATTCATAGTATTCTAAATGCTTCCTAGAGTTTTATTGTTCATTTAATTCATCAACAACTTGGAGGGAGAGAGCTGACAAAAATCTTATACCTGAGTTAGTAAACTAATGTATGGGACTTAAAGACTGAATTCAAGGAACATATTAATGTTTTATAAAATCCTCCCATGACAACAAATATTTTATCTGTATTAAATTTGGAATAAGAGAGAACATGTGTTTAAGTTTTATTATGAATTCATAAATCTGTATTTCTAATGTCCTCTTTTTAGTAGGGACTGTATGTTGACTGTTTGAGAAGTAGTTTTTGAAAGTATTAGTCAAAACAATATTGACAATAAAATTTATGACCACGTCTTTTAAATTAAAGATGAAAGATGCTTCTTGGGTTAGATATCTTTTTTTGCTTTACTGAGTATTTTACACAGTTAAAATTCAGTGTATTATATTGCATATTAGTTTGCAGTTCAGGGGATTGACCTAAAGTAGATTTGATGCTCAGGTCCATTAAAAGATTGAAATGCATAATGTCATCTTTGAAGAAAACAGGAAAAAAAATTAGAAATAAGCAAGAATTAGAACAAATGTCACACCATAATGCACATTAAAAAGCTGTTGTGACATGTGTGTATGTGTATGTATTGTCACTTCTGTGAGACCAAGGCTTGAGGTTCTTCTCTCTCCAATGGGCAAGGAATAAAAATGGGACCTTGGTGAAGTACAGAGCACCAGGAGTTACCCTAAAGACTGTAAGGAGTGGCTGGAAGAAGTTAAGGGTAAAATAATCTCTTCTTGCTAAAAGAAAATAAAACCCAGCATTTTGCCTAGGAAAACCAAAGTAGTTTTACTACAAAAGTTTTTATACTGGTGCAGCTCATGTGTGATAAAAAGAAAAGCCGGAGAAGTGGGACCTTTCACACTCCTTGTATGTGTGAAATTCCTTCCCTGGAAATGTAAATGTTAGTGAGGAAGGCAAGTGCGTATCCTTATGATGTCTTGATGAGGGATCTGGACAGGAACAGTGTATCTATTGAGACTGAATATAAATAAATCCAAAACTCCAGTTCCAAATTGTACAATTTGAAGCAAAATACTGTCTGAATACTGAGTGCACAGGCTTTTTTCTATTATCCCCACAACACATGAAAATCTGGCAATAGGCTGGAGCTTCATTTTTCTCTTAATCACTTTTGATTCCTGTCCGCTTGCACTACATTTCCATAAAGACTGGTTTCCAGTGAAACTGCAGGTCAAAAAGTATTAACATATGTTTCTGTGGAACATTGCTGTCTTTCACAGCACCAGATAACAGAGTTTTGAAAAGATAAAAGAGTTTTTAAGCATTCTGTAACAGAATAACAGAATCACAGAATCATAGAATCAACTAGTCTGGAAAAGACCTCTGAGATCATTAACTTCAACCTGTGACCCAACACCACTCTGTGTTGACTCAACCATGACCTAAATGCCTCATCTAGTGTTTCCTTAAACACTCCCAGGCATGGTGACTCCCCCATCTCCCTGGGCAATCCATTCCAAAGATTAATCACCCTTTCCATGAAGAAATTCCTACCAATGTCCAACCTAAACCTCCCGTGGTGCAGCTTGAGACTGTGTCCTCTCGTCCTGTCAGCTTTTGCCTGGGAGAAACCCCTGCTGGCTGCAGCCTCCTTTCAGGTAGTTGTCGAGTGAGGTCACCCATAAGCCTTCTTTTCTTTCAGGCTAAAATACCACAGCTCCATCAGCTGCTCCTCAGAGGATTTATTCTCTGGACCCTTCACCAGTTTCGTCATCCTTTTCTGGACTTGCTGAAGCACAAAAATGTCCTTCTTGGATTGATGGTCCCACAATTGGACACAGTAATTGAGATAATACACCACATTATGTTTATTTTTATGCAAATATATCAGCATGTTTTTACTTAATATATAGGTTTTTTCCACAATTTCATCAAAATTTGTTTGCTTTCCACTTTTAACTGTTTAGAAATTTTGATCACATTTATTTAGAATTAAAATTATTATTTAATTGCTTTAATTCATTTTTCCATCCTATAATAAAAATATTCTAGTCCTGGTCTATCTCTAAAAACTTTTGCATTCATGTTGTCAGAAAATTAAAAGTGCCTAGTCAATTTTTTTTTTTTTAATTACCAAGACCCCCTTTTTGTTGTGAGGACCCTTGCTTCAGGCAAATTCTGATATGCTTTAATCAATGTCATTATGTACTCTGCAAACATGCTTCCATATGTACAAGCAATTTCTGAAAGTTTGGTCAGAGCTTTATTACTTTCATTCAACATTTCATAAAAATTGAACATCCCCTGAATTATCTTTTATAAATTGCTCTTCAGGAATGTGCTAGGGAATCCCAAATCCAGTAGTCAAGTGGAGGCAAGGATACCACAGATTCATATCCTTGGATCCAGCATGTGTAATCGCACTAGGCACCACAAACACACACAATAAATATCTAAGAATATACATACACCCAGCCACACAGAACAACACAAACAGGAACAGTCAGCATTCAAATGCAGACAGCACCCATGGTTTCATCTTGTTCCCCTCTCTGTCTAATCAGGATAAAGGTCGGTTAATGTGAATATACGCACATGTAGACATAGGTGCAGTGTGAATCCTCAAGCAACAGAGCTCAAATGCTCACTAGCTGCCCCTGGAACCCAGTCTTCTCTCCATCTTAGGGACCTCAGGGCTATAATATTTTAAGATGCTTTTATTTGTTGTTACTTTTTGCAAAACTATTACTCATTTTAATGCAACCTTTTATCATCAATAGTTGCACCTTGACATTCATGTATTAAATGTATGGTGTTCCTCATAAGGGGAGAAAGAGCACAAGAGATAATTAACAGTAGAATATACAAGTCCTTCACAGGCTGAAAAACTATTCTATGTACTATTTTTTGGAAGAAAACAAACAGAGCACAGGTGACAGCAAAATGTTTTCCAAAGGAAGTTCAGTTTGATTAGCCTAACACCAGAGTAACTGAACAGTTATTTAGGCATATTTATTAAAAAATAATGAAAATGAAAAATTACTGTTAATGCTTTCAGAAATATCTAGGGAAAATTAAGCCTCATCAAGAACCATTTTTTTTCCCCTATTTGTTTATGGGCATGTATCTAATTAGAAATACATTGTAATTTTTAATATATCTATTCAATTGTGTTAATCAGTATTTTCGATTAAAAATAGACTTGATGATAAATCTCCAAATGCAGTTGCTGGGAGTAACACTGCTCTTTTATCTTTCCCAGTGCTTTCACTGCTACCCAGTTTATAAAATGCCTCTGCAATAAAATTTTCATATGACACACATTTATGGGCCAGTAAATAAAAAAAAAACAGTTATAAATGTTATGGAGTGATCCAAACTATTCCAATAAATGAGCATGGTTGAGCCAAACGTATTTTAGTAGAAGAATCTTAATATAATAACATTTTTGGTGGAAAGAACATAAACAATGTTTTCAGGACAGAGACCTTCAGGCGAGGTTAATAACAACTCAGAGAAGAATTTGAGAGTGTTCATAAATGGTTATTTTCCCATGAATTCTATGTTCAGTGTTGTAGCTGGTATAAAGGTTACTGTAGTCTTTCAGACAATATTTTTTTAATAAAAATTGAGAGGAAGAGAATTGAAAAGCTTGTTTCTACAATGTTATGTCTGATTCAGATGACAAAACTTCAAGAAGAAATATAGAAGACAGTCAACAGAAGAAATGTAAGAAGTATTTAAATATCAGGAAAAGGCCTTAGCTGTGAGACTGAAGACTTCAGTTTGGTCATTTTGCAAAAGAAAGTATGGGAAACATGACTTGGTCACTATGCACAATGTATAAGCAATTATAATCCTTTTTAAGTTTTGCTAATAAAGGGACAACATGATCCAGTGCTTTGAATTACAGGTTAGATAAAATTAAGCTTTAAATAAGATATGATTTCCTAGCAGTAAAGATAATTAAACATTGAAACTCTCACCACAGGTGGCGATGGATAAGCCATGAACTGGAATTTAAACTAAGAGCAGATAGCTTTCAAGAAACATAATTTTGACTTTTGGAATTATTCTGCAATATAAATACACAGAAGGTAACTTTTGATGATCATAGATTTACTTTTGACACTGATGTTTGAACATAGGTTTGCATATGAAATGAATAAAATATTATAATTAAATATATTGAAAAGGCATTAGGACACCAATATTTAACTACATGCAATGCTCTGTTCTAATCTGATCCAAGAAGAAAGTGCTGCTGTTATATCTAAAATCTATTTAGTAAACTTAGTATCCTATCCTTACATGGAAAATCATATTTTTATTTTTAATGAGAGCTTGTTTATAAGCTGAGCAGGTTTATAAATTCTTCAAAGAATGGAAGTTCTATACAGCTAAAGCACATGGTATGCATGTTCTCTAAAAGTAAAAAAAAAAAAAATAGGTCAATGACTAATATGTCACTGTTGCAACATTTCTAATTCAGCCAATAATTATTATTTGATGAAGTTCAGCTCATTAGAGAAAGTATGCTTCCTTTGACCTTCCTTTTCTGGCTTACATACCTATAGAAACCTTCCTTATTATTCTTTATATTCCATGCCAAGTTCAGCACCAGATGAAGCTTTGCCTGAAAGACCTAATCCCTGCACAACGAGGGAGCATCCCTACAGTCTTCCCAAGACCCCTGCCCCTCTTTCATTGCCTGTGCAATTCCCTCTGTCTCTTAGTTTTGCCAGCAGGTCTTGATTCAGCCATTCTGGTCTTTGCCTTCCTTCCCTGATTCCTTATTTCTGAGGACCTAGAGCTCATATGCTCTATGGAAAATTCAGCCAATACAAGCAGTCTGTCTTCAGGAAAATAAGGTGCTCAATTCGTTTTTATTAATCTAGAAAATGGAATCTTTCTTCAGTCATGGACTTTGAGGACTTGTTTGTATTGTGTATTCAGTCCCATTTTTTATCTCCTACTTTTTTTTTTTTTCTAAACAATGAGCCATGCAGCAAAGTTCCTTCCAGACACTATGACAAAAATCTAGAAAATTTTTAAATACAAATTTTCTTTATGTTCAGCTTTGAATTATGTATATATATTTGGTTCTTATTTGTATTAGACTGTCTTTTCAGTGTACATCTGAACTGATTTTTCTTTGACTTTTGATAGGATAGATCACCAGCAAGAATATTCATTCTTCTCAATTTGTAATTTTGGCAAGCAAGGTGAATTTTTTTAATGACCCACAGTAAATGTGGGTACAGTTTTACTCCATTACAAATTTCTAAAAGTCAAGATGTTCAGGGCAAGATAAGGATCTGAATTCCCTGTGAGTGGTGGAGACACCTGGGTGATGCTCTAGCTCATTCAAATTAAGGTGTTTGTTTTATTCTTTTAGTCATATTTTCAAATCTGAAATGTCTTGAAGATGGCTATACATTCTCTCAAGCTTAAAATACATCCACAAAGACACAGAGTTCATTATCTTTAATGAAAATAAGAACTTTTGACAAACTCTGACATTCGCTGATTAGAACATTTTAGTTTTAAGTCACACGTTATTCTCTAAATAAATTAAATCTGAAGAAATATATCTGAAAGTCTGCCCAGGGTTTCTGAATATTGATAAACACTAGACTTTAGCTAGATTAGTTTTCTTTCCCATATGCTGATAGTGTTTTTACTGAAATCCTAATTCAGAGAAACGGACAGGTTGCTAAAAATCATATTAGCAACTTGGCATTGACAGAGAACAGTAGGATGATCAAGATGGATACAAGGAAAAAATAGAATTAAAAATAAGGTCAGATTCATTCTATTCTTTGCAGCAAAATGCAATCATATGAATATGACTTCCTGAGCTAATTGCTGCTCAGGGAAATGAATCATGTTTTCCTTTAAGGGTTCATAAAAACCATTAAGATAAAATGTGAGGCCACTTTTCATATAGTGAGTCTTTTGGCCAGCTCAGCCTAGATGTTGAGCACTTTTGGAAACCATGTGTGAGTCATAAGGTTTTGATCATGGTTAGCCAAGTTTTCATGCATATTTGGCCTCCTGAGATTTGAATGTATTTTGTATTGATGGCATATACTGTGTGTAATTCACGTATATAAACCAATATAATGGCTGGGTAAGGGGAACCTAGAAGGAAATTTACTATTTTTGTAACTAGAATTCTGTATACTTAAGTTTGACAAGTTACTGTAGGAGACTATGGGACTGGCTTTAACATATTATTGTCATCACAGTCAAGCCATAGTTCTCAATTTTGCCAATTGAGGCTGTGTTTGAAATCTAAACTCCATGTTTGTAGCCAGCTTTCAAAAGGAATCTCAATCGAATTAGATATCTCCTGTGTAGATGTTGGTAACTCATTTCCCTTTAATGGAACACTTTCTGTTGCTGGATTAGGAAGCCTCTTCTAAACTTACATCAACTTTCTAAAAGACTAAGAAACTTACTAAAAAGAAAATAAAAGGTAGAGTGTTTTTTCCAATTTATTTTTTTTTTTTTTTTGGTATATTGTATATCTGGTCTGAACTATAACATGAGCATGTGTGATCTTTATTTATTCAATAATGTTAAAAATGTATCTCAGACACTAACACATAAAATTATTTTGATTTAGATAAAAACCCAGTAAATAATTTACAGATCCACATGCTCCCATTTTGCCAAGAAATTTTGGTTAGCAAATCTATTGTGGTCATGGTCTTGTTGAAAGAAGAATATCTATTCACTGCCCAGTGAAATGAAGTTTTTGTCTAAGTGTAAGTGAAATAGTATACAAAAATGTTTGAGTTACAGAGAAGGGGGTAAAGTTTAATGCTGTGTGGTTTTGTCCCTCTCTTACTGGAAGGTGAGGGGGAAGGGCAGTGGCTTATTTGGAGTTAAATTTCTTTCTGCTATTAAAACCAGCATGTCTAATTGGAGGCCAATGTGGGTCTCAAGAGAGAGGTTGAGATAACAATTTTGATCAAAGCACTTTTGCATCAGGTACAAGACATTTGCTTCACATCATTTGACTGATCTAATTATCTTGTGGCAGAAGGGGAACTTCGGAAAAGTCATAATATGCACAAATAAATTGAAGCCATCTCATGACTGAACTTAGTAAAGACTAATTTGTTTAAACATAATGTCATATGCATTAATGTGGTTTGTGCATTCTGTGACTTGTAAATCATAGTAAACTATGAAGCTAACTCACTTCTAAAACACACAGTTCCACATATGTATTGCAAATTGTACATGAGTGCCACATAAAACAATATTGGCAAAGTTTCATGAAAACAGGGTGGTAAACACTGGCAGCAAAACACACATAAACTGAGGCAGGATGGGGCAGATCTAGAAGGGCAGATAACAAGGGCTCCAGCTTTCATTCTTGAAGGAAAGATTTGTAAATTTAAAAATACATTATTTTAAAAGCAGCATTGTCTTGTATGATGGATTTGCAAACTCTGTGTCATTTAGGAGGGATGGAGAAAGGTTTTGCTCCCAAGTCATAACACTTCACCACTGCCCTACCTTCTGCCTCACACTGATCTCTGCTCCACAGGACACGATGCTTAAGTTCTCTGATGTCAGTCTTTTCTATGGGATATAGCTCTGAAGGAATTTCTCCAGAAAGGGTCCTCCCAAAGAGTTCAGTCCTTCAGGAACAGGTTTATCCATTATGAGTACCCCATGGTCCTCAGTTCCTGACAGAAAACTTGCCCTTGCAGTAGTCTTTCCATGGATGGAAAGCCTTATGGATGTCTGTTCTGGTGTGATCCTTTATGGACTACAGGAAAACAACTTGCTTTACCACAGTCTTCTTGGGTTTGAGGGGAATGTTTGATGTCATGCCTAGAGAACCTCCTCTGTTCCTTCATTGATCCTAGTTTCTGCTGGGCTGTTTCTTGCATGTTCTTTCATTTTCTTGCACAGCTACCACACAGGGTTTTTTACTGTTTCCTAAATGTATTTTTGGCAGTGTGCCATCAGCATTGCTGATGGTGGTATCAACTTTGGCCAGTGGTGGCTCTTGTTTTGGAGCCAGCTGGAGTGGTCTGTGCCCCACACAGGGATAGCTCATAGTCTCTTCTCACACGGGAGACACATGCAGCCTCCACTACAAAAACTTTGCCGCGCAAACCCAGTACAGGACTGAAATAAATGGTTTGTAATGAGGAATATTAGAAATCTATTGTGAATAAGATGAAGATGTGAAGAATAATAGAGTACTAAAAGCAAAATTATTTAGAAGTTCCTCTACCCCACTGCATTCTTCACAGTCCAGTTCCTTATTAAAGGTAAAGAAATCTGAAAAGATTTGCACAGTCTGGCTTAGTTCTGTCACTGAACTCATTTCTATAACTTGCATGTTGTGTTGAAGAAATCCAAGATAATTGATAAACTTTTCCTTTGCTTCCCTTGCTTAAAGCTCCCAATTCTCTGTTGTTGTTCAGATGAAGCCTAAGGAGTGAAAACCTTTTAAAAATTCCCATAGGCCAGGTTTTAGTATGAATTTAATAGAGAAATACATGATATCAGAAATTATCTTCAGGGCAAAAAGGTAGTTTCAAAATATATATTAAAAAAAATGCTGTTAATAAAGATTAGAGCCCAGTTATTCCACAGTGTTGTGACATATTCATTTATCAAATTGTTACTAAATAAAATGTGATACATATTTTAACACTGTGTAGGTAAATATCACAACTGTAATAGAGAAGCTGGACAAAAAAATAGTTTTGGAAAATATGGTTAAACCTTGGTCAAGAACAAGTGATAATTTGCAAAAGATTTCAGATTAACTGGGATGAAAAAGAAGGAAAAAAAATTTAAAAGTGAGCTTAAATACCTGGCTAAAAGATTAATAGACAATATGATTCAGTCATTGATTCAGTGATGACTTGCAGCTAACAATTTCCCAAGTAAGGGAAAAATTTGTAAGATCACTTGTATCCAGGAAGTTGCATTTTGACTGGAATCAGTGCACAGAAGGTTTACAAAATAATAAGGTAATGGAGACTCATCTTGATGGAAGAAATAAAAGATTTGGCTCATTAAACCTGGAAAATTAAAGTCCAGTTCGATTCTTACATGATGATTCAATTTAAATACATGGGGGTTGGGGGGGTGGGCCTGGAAAAGCAGAAAAAATGAACACTAGGAAGATATGTGAGCTATTTTATCTACAAGTAAAAAGAATAAATAGGTATCAACTGACCATGAATAAACAGAATAGAAATTAAATGCCTTATTTACTACCAGAGTAGTTATGGAAGTTTTCTAATGGATGGAGCCTTATTCAGCTCTTGTTAAGAAGCTTGCTTAGTTTATGAATTGCATTGTATAATATGCTTGCCAATAAAAGAGGAGGACTACAGCCAGCACCTCAGGAAGACTTTTTTGTTCAACATCCCAACCCCTTGATAGGAGAACGCTTCACAGTACCATAAGCTCACTCCACCCCAAGCACATAGTGAAAAATAGGGACTTTACCCCCTTACCTAAAGCATGCATACATCTCTCTGGAGCCAGTAAATAGCGTGCATCACAAGTGTTGTAATTCATTCATAATAGTCCTGCCTGAATTAGTTGTCCTTATTCTGACTGAGACTCATTTTTCTTTGTACGTTTTACAGCCGAACTATCATGTTACCTGGTAGGTAAGCTGCCCTTAACTTGGTGTAAATGAAGTTTTTCTTCTGCAGCTCTGTGTGAAACTGAGAATATATATTTGTTACATATTCAAAAATTCAGTGAGGAATTAAAATTCACAGTCTGTATGTAAAACATGAAGTAAAATTAAAATCATGTTAGTCCACTGCAAGTCACTTATAAGTCCATTGTGGAAAACCTGTAAAATTACTGCCAGCACTGGAAAATAATCTTGTGCTTTATGGATTGGGGTTGGTTCTCAAATTGTACATACATCCTTCACAACTCAAAACATTGTATTTGGCACCTGAGTAACATTGCACAGTTACCAGAGTAACGCTGTGCCCAGGGTTTCATTCCATTGCAATGAATGTGTGTACAGTTTGTAACAAGCACAGAAAATGATTCTTCATAAGCATTGCAAAAGCAAGACAGCATCACAGAAGTGAAATAAGTCAGGGATGCCTGACTGCTTACAACCAGGTTTACTTATCATACATAGACATATTTAATTCTAACATTGGAGCAAGTCAAGAGTAGGGCCATGAAGTTTATAAGTGCACTGAAACCTCTCCTCTATGAGAACAGGCAAAGAAAAATGGGACACCTCAGCCTGGAAAAGTGAAGGTTGTGTGGAAACCTCATAGCACCTTCCAGTACCTGAAGGGGACCTGCAGAGAAGCCAGAGAGGGACTCTTCATCAGGAACTGTAGTGACAGGACCAGGAGTAATAGTACAATCTGAAAGTGGAAAATTTAGGTTATATTAGGAAGAAATTCTTTATTGTGAGGTTGATGAGACACTGGAACAGGTTGCTCAGGGAGGTTGTGAGTTCCCCTGGCAGTGTTGAAGGTTGGATAAGACCTTGAGCACCCTGGTCTAGTAGGAAGTGTCCCTGCTTTATGGCAGGGGAGTTGGGACTAGATGATCTTTAGGGTCCATTCCAAACCCCTTAACCTTCTATGTATGAGTCATTCTATATACACTTGCAATTTTTTTTGAAAGTGAATATCCACTTAGGTTTCATGAGCTATTTTAGATCTATCAGGCAACTCTTCTAATTTTTTTTTAATATTCAAGTGATATTTTTTGCTGGTCTAGAAGTTGCAGAATTTCAGGAGACTTTTTTTAATGAAGTAAATACTAATACAAAAAGAGAGAAACTAAATACTACTACAAATCCTTTCGCTTTTCAGTATGAAATCCTGAACTCTAGCTTTTGGAAAGAGGAGACCTGACAAATAGTATTACTTCTAGTTCTCAGCAGAAATGATCGTGAACTTGGGGCAGACATTTATTTTCCCTACCTGAGCATTCCTAGCCATTGAATAAGAGATTCTGTTTATCCTCTTTTCTGCAATCATGATGACTAAATTCCAAATAAAGCACCACACGAGGGTATACATTATGACAAATCATGCATGAGTTTCGTTGCTTGGAGATTTGATTATTTATGTATTTGTGCATTCTTCTTTTCTTGGTCTTTGTCAAAGTAATTGAAATGTTTACATTTGCTTTTTCATTTTAAGGACTTTGCAGCAGAACTGAAAAACAGAAGAGCCATAAAAGGCATTTCACTGTAGGTAAATAGAAATGTTATCACCACACTAATGAAATAAAGAAAATAATCCCTTACTAGCCCTAAAATCAACTTTTAATACAACCAAACACTTGATTATAAATTCACTGAGATTTTCCTGTTTGTTCAACAACTAATTTGTAATTGCATGTGGATTATAATTAAAGCTGGCAAGCTGTCTGCTGTGCAAATAATGAATGTAGTTGCCACAGGAAGCTTTGGAGGTGTGAAGAACAAACCATGAAGAATAGGCATGACTATACTGCTTTGTCATGTTTTGAGCCATCAGTCTTTGATTCAGCCAAGTTTTCTTATGAAGGTGAATTTTTAAAATCTTGATAATCAAAATGAAGAAATTTTCTTCTTATAGGGTTTTAAAGAGCAATTCAGTAAAATGATATTTTCTTTTTCTAAACTTTGATTAAATTTTTTTTCAATTTTTATTATAGCTCAGCCTTAATCAGATTCACAAACTTCTGAATACTGCTACAGACAGTAAAAATTCAAATACTGTAAAAGTAATAAATTTCTGGCTTTACAAGAGGAGCAATAAAGGTACTTTCATAGATACAGATCTGTTAATTTTTTTCCTTTTGGTGTCAGAACTGTGCTATCCAAGAAAATCCCTCAACTGCCTCTACTCATCATGGTTTAAATCAAATTAAAAGATGCAGCCAAAAGTATCATTTAATGCTCCAGTTGCTAAAGGACATTCAGCTCTGTTCTACCACAAAATTGCTACTATGGAATGTCTGTGTCAGTCTGCAGCACCACCAAAATTGCCTAAAAACACAAATTATCTGCAGCTGGAGAGACTTTGTCACTGGTTTGCCATTTTCAGAATATCTCACTCCAAACAGGAGTGTAATGCTCTGATATAACTTTTTTCTTTTCTTGCTTGCAAAAGAGCAGAATAGCTATTTGTTTCTTTGTCAGGATAAATACAATAATTTCAAATTCTTTTGTGAAGTAATTTCACAGAATCACAGAATCATAAGGTTGGAAGAAACCTTCCATATCATCAAGTCCAACCTATGCCCTAACACCTCAACTAAACTATGGCACCAAGTGGCACATCCAGTCTTTTTTTAAACACATCCAGGGATGGTGACTCCACCACCTCCCCAGGGAGAAAATTCCAGTGCTTTATCACCCTTTCTGTAAAAACCTTTTTCCTAATATCCAACCTATATTTCCTGTGGCACAGCTTGAGCCTGTGTCCTCTCCTTCTGACAGTTATTGCCTGGAGAAAGAGACCAACCCCCAGCTGACCACAGCCACCTTTCGGGAAGTTGTAGAGAGTGATGAGGTCACCTCTGAGTCTCCTTTTCTCCAGGCTAAACACCCCCAGCTCCCTCAGCCGTTCCTCACAGGGTTTGTGCTCCCAGCCCCTCTCCAGCCCCGCTGCCTCCTCTGGACGCGCTCAAGCGTCTCAAGGGCCTTCCTGAGCTGAGGGGCCAGAGCTGGACACAGCACTCCAGGTGTGGCCTCACCAGTGCCCAGTGCAGGGGAAGAATGACCTCCCTGCTCCTGCTGGACACAGCATTCCTGATCCAGGCCAGGATGCCCTTGGCCTTCTTGTCCACCAGGGCACACTGCTGGCTCATGTTCAGCTGCTGTCCCCAGCACCCCCTGGTCCCTTTCTGCCTGGGCACTGTCCAGCCACACTGTCCCCTGCCTGTAATGTTGCAGGGGGTTATTGTGGCCAAAATGCAGGACTTAGCACTTGGACTTACTAAACTTCATCTTATTGGACTCTGCCCATCCATCCAACTGTTCCAGGTCTCTCTGCAGAGCCCTCCTATCTTTCAACAGATTGACACAGGCTCCCTGCTTAGCATCATCTGCAAGCAACAGAAGCAGTACAGGAAACTACTTTTCTGCTTTGTATTAAAAAAAAGAAAAAGAATTATTTTAGATCTTTTTCTCCAAAGATTCAAGAACATTGCTAAAAATTTAATGATTTTGTTATATTTCAATTAATAAGACCTTAGCATACTGTACTGACCCATATGTTGGGTTTTCAATTTATTTCTGTTTGGTTTCAGAATTTATTTGGCATTTCTAAGACCCAGTTAGAGTAAATTGTGATCTCCCCTTAAAACCGTAGAGTGTTGGAGATAGAACTTCCTTTACTCTGAAATGCTACTCTTAGAGTTGGTGCATATGACTTGCCAAAAAAAAAAAAAGCAAAGCAAACCACATTTTTTTCGAAGTGCTGGTACTGCCACTTAGCACATTTTAGTCTTGTTGGCTGATAGGTAACTGATTGTAGCTCTTTCCAGTAACAGAAATTATCTTCTCTCTAAGAGGACTCATATTCATGTTCTCCACTTGCCATGAATATATCCAAATTATCCATGTGTCATAGCCAGGAAATAACTTTTAGGTGATACTGGACCACTTCTGTCTGTCAGCCTTTTGTGGCCAGTGTTATGGGTTTTGGTTTTGGTTTTTTCTTTTGATTTTCTGATGCTATGAATGGGTAAGTTTCAGATGTTAGTTTTCAACTTAGTTAGTTAATATTGTTTGGGCCTGTTTGTGAAATGTTAATGATACCCTCAGTGATATTTATGTAGCCAATATTTGTTCTTAGCTTTACTGTTTTTGGCTGGGATAGAGGAGTAACCTTTCTCCATGTTACTCCAATGTAGAGTAACATTTCTCCATATATCTTGTATGGTGTAATCTTTTGGATTTGTCAAGAGTGTTGATAGCAGAGGAATGTCTTAATCATTTAATTATGTAGTGCTTATAAGGCATCAAGGACTTTCCTGCTTCTCATGCATCACTGCACATGCTGGGAGTGCACAAGGATTTCAGAGGGATCACATTTGTGAAAGGTGACACAAACTGAAGCTGGAGGAGGAAGGAGGAAGGGAGAATGTTTGGAGTGATGACATTTTCTTTCCAAGTAATGATTACATGAGATGGAGCCTGGCTTTCCTGCTTGCCCGTGAGAAGAGGTGAATAAAAAGCCTTGTTTTGTTTTGTTTGCGTGCACAGCTTCTGGTAATTTTTAAACTTGCTTCACCCCCATCCTTGAGTTTTTTCCAATTTTACCTTTTGGATTTTCTTCCCTATCCCACTTGATAAGTGAGCAAGTGGCTGTGTGGTGGTGAGCTGCCCATCAGGACTAAACCACGTTAGGCAATTGTGTTCCTTAGTGTTCAGTAAAGAGGTTTACTGTAGAATACCCAGAATGACTTTCAGTTGATTTTTTTGTTTTTTGGTTTTTTTTTTTTTGAGGACAGCCATCAAGGGAAGCACAAAATTGCAACTGCAGAAACAGATGGTCACATGATGAAAAGTATTTACTGAAACATAATATAATACCGATTACATTTTAAATGTAAATCCTGATCGTGTTAAATAGTGGTGCCAGCTGTTTCATACTGCAGACTGCACTTATTGGTGTACTCTGGGAATCAGCAGGTGCTGCTTGCTCTGGTAGTATCAAATTATAAACAGAAAGTTTTAAATGGACATTTCAGCTCTGGGACTAGCAATATGTGAGAAAATGAAATATGAAAACCTGAAGAAGGAGATATGTTAATGGAAAGTTTTAGTTTTATTAAATTAAAATAAGAAACTGGAGTTCAATTTCTTTCCCAATGATATTTTCCAAACTTTTACTACTGCACATTTATCTGTGCATATTTTTATATGTAAATATTAACTCTACCTGCAATAATAAAATGTAGATTGCTACATGTAGATTGCTATTTTTTCTATAAAACCCACAATCACAACTGGCACTCTCCAACAAATGTTGTTATGGTGGGCTGACCCTGTCTGGTAACCATGAAGTTGCTTTATCACTCCCCTCCACAACTGGATAAGGGAGAGAGAGAAAATGCGATGAAAGGTCCATGAGTTGAGATAAGAACAGGGAGAAATCACAAACCGATTACTATCAAGGGCAAAGCAGACTTTAATTGAATTTATTACCAACTGGAATCAGAGCAGCTTAAAAACACCTTTCCCTCACCCCTTCCTCCTTCTTGGGCTCTACCTGCTCTCCTCCAGCAGTGTGGGGAGATAGGGAATGAGTGTTATGGTCAGTTCATCACAGGTTGTTTCTGCCACTGACCAGGGAGAAGAGTATTTCATCTGCTCAGACGTGGGGTCCCTTCCATGGGAAAGAGTTCTCCATGAACTTCTGCAGTGTGAGTTCTTTCCACAGGCTACAGTTCCCAAACTGTTGCAACGTGGATCACACTTCCACAGGGCACAGTCCTTGTACACTTTTTCACTAGTATTGTTGCTGGTACTGTTCATTGCCTTATTTCATTGCTATTTTAGTCAATTGTTTTTATCTCAACCAGTGATTTTTATCTTTTGTTCCTCCAATTCTTGTCTCCAGCCCACTGCAGCAGGAGGGTGAGCAGGAGGCAGAATGATAGAGTGGCACAAGGTTTGGAGTGTCTCAGTGGGAACAGAAACCTCAGAAATATGTTCCTTAAGTCCATGACAATATTTTATTGCACAGATACCTCTGCCATCTCTGATTGGCTTAGCCTTGGACAGTGAAGGATTCATCATGGAGCCAGCTGGCATTGTCTCTGTCAGACTAAGGAAAATCTTCTGGCAACTTCTCACAGAAGCCACTCCTGTGGAATCACTCCCTCTACCAAAACCTGGCCGCACAAACCAAATATATTCTACCTCTCACTCACACAAAAAAACCCAGTCCTTGACTTAGGGTAAACATGACTCAACAAAAGCCAAAACATCAGTGTGTTACCAATATTTTTCTCATTCTGAACCCAAAACACAGCACTATACCAGATACTGAGAAGAAATTAACTATCCCAGCTGACACCAGGTCAATGGTAAAAAGAAAATCTGTATTATCTTAGTCTGATCTCATATTCACACATTTTAATGTATGGTAATACATCAAGGTGTAGTAAAAACCATACAGGAGCTACTCAAGAGCATAGCAGAATATAAATAATTATATTAGGCCAAATGGAAAAAAAAAAAAAATAGGAAAAAAATCCAAATCCCAAAACATTCCAAAACCCCACCAAATTTTCTCCTTGAGGAAGGCAGATGTCATGGAAACTATCAATTCAAGTTGATTCTAAATAACTCAATAAAGTATCATATTAGAGTAGCTCAATGGTGGTGATGAGAGAGATCTCTGGATAGCTGAGCAGTTCTTGAAACGTGGTTTATTGCATAGGTTGTGGGTGCAAGAGCTTTCCCTGAGCTGCCAGCCCCAGCTCAAAGCATGCCC
>VZUI01034533.1:0-30842 GCA_013401135.1 Cettia cetti | reverse complement strand
CGCACGGCCCCGCGCACGGCCCCGCCGCCGCTCACCGCGGCCTCCCGCCCGCGCCTGCGCCGCCCCGCGCCTCGGCCCGCCTCCATCCGCCTGCTTCCATCCGCTTCTTCTCGGTGGCCTCTCCTTCCCCGTCCGGGAGCGGGGCGGAGGCGAGCGGGGGACGGTTTTCGACTGCCTTCGTCTCGCCGCTGTGGCGGAGGGGATGTCCCGGGGCGCCGGCTTCCCGTCTGGCTGGGAAGAATCACTAAGAATAGACTTAAATTAATGCACTCATGTCGTGATAAAAGCACCTTTGGTCCTTCCGGCCGTAAGCGCGCGGATGAGACAGTTCCTTCCCTAGTGGAAGTGCGACTGTGGATTCGACAGGCCGGTGCTGTGACCGTAACTGAAGAATCACAGAATCAATTAGTTTGGAAAAGACCTCTGGAGATCATCGAGTCCAGTCTGTGACCCAAGGCCACCATGTCAGCTAGACCGTGGAGTGCACCGAGTGCCACATCCTGTCTTCAGCATCTCCAGGGGCAGTGACTCCACCATCTCCCTGGACAGTCCATTCCAGTGTTTAATCACCTGCTGTGTGCCACCTCCAGTCTTCAACACCTCCAGGGACGGTGACTCCACCACCTCCCTAGGCAGTATACTGCAATGTTTTCTGTGCAGAAATTCTTCATACTGTCCAACCTAAATCTCCCCAAGCTGAGTTCAAGGCTATGTCTGCTCATCCTGTTGCTGGTTGCTTGGGAGAGGAGGCCAACCCCCACCCGGCAACAACATCTGTTCATCTGTTGTGGAGAGCAGTAAGGTCTCCCCTGAGCCTCCCCCAGGTTAAACACCCCCTGCTCCTTCAGCTGCTCCTCACAGGACTTGTGCTCCAGAAAAGGCATCCAAGATTTGGCAGCACTTGCCCAGGAACACAGGCATGGTTCCAAGATGGGGCTGCTGGCAGAGGGGACAGCATGGCCTCCTTGCAGCTCCTCTCACTCCTGAGGTCTCCCTGGCTGCTGGAGGCTGTCACAGGGCTGCAGGCACCTGCAGAGGGGAGCAGGCATCTTGGGGAAGGCAGGGACATTTCAAGGCCATGCAACAGCTGCTGGCCCTGTCGTGCACAGCAAGGCAAGGAAACCACTGAGCCTGGTCACAGCATCCAGGTTTTTATTTTTCTTAAGCACAGGAATTGCTACCTGTTGGTCTGGAAGCCCCTGTGTTGTTTGGCAACCAAAATCAAGTAGGAAAAAAATCTTTTACATGATGTCAAGAAGAGATGTTTGCAGATTTCCCTGTAAGGATTTCATGCAGACCAGTTAAAGCACAGACTATTAGTCAGCATGTTTAGTCACGAAGCAAACATTTCTCTCTGTACTCTTGAAGTACAGTTTCCAGATGGCAGCTCAAATTGATCTCCTTAAAAACACAGTGCAAACCTTCTAAAGTAATGCTTCATATTTTGCAAATCAAACCTACATTATCCATAATAAGGGCTTATTTTGTTTCTCTGGAGCATAAGTTGTCAGTCTTATGGATTCAGTAAAGCTAGGAAGGCACCATTTATCAATCATTTTAACATAAATGTCTGTCCATGTGTCATTTAGAGATGAATAGCAGAATGTCTCTATGGAAACGGTAGGGCTATAGTGCATCCAAGAGAAATAATGTTCTGTATCATAATCACAAAAGTAGCCCACAGAAAAAAGACTTCTAAAGCAGTGCTAGTATATGTGTTGCATTATTTTATTCAGAAAAAAAGTAGTAGGAAAAATGTTAACCTTTTATATGGAAGTGCCTGCACATAGAAAGCAAGAGTACAAACATTAAGGAGCCTAGTCTGTAACCACATTCTTTCAGGTGCCCAGAGATAGAAAGAAGTCAAGAAGTCAAGGCTGGTGGGCCTTGGCGCACCCCAGCTGTCTCTGCAAATTGGCCAGAGACCTGCTAGGAGCAGTGCAGGCCACCAGTTGCTTCAGATTCTGCAGCCTGTCTAGCACCAGCAGAAAACCTCTTCAAATGCAGGTATAGGTGGAGGTGAATTTCAAGGCTAAACAAAAGCCAAGCCAAACCAAAAAAAAAAAAAAAAACAACCAAAAAGAAAAAAAAAAGGGGGGGGGGGGGGGGGAAGAAAATAATTGCAAATAGTTAATCCAGCTATTCACATTTAAAAACTATACCTAGGTCTGTGAAGGACTAGAAAATATTTTTTTAATTCCCCTCTTCCACTCATTGCTATTTTTGTGTATTAGTTTTTATATTCTTCCTAACCTTAGGAGGGTACAACACTGACCATGACATATGGGTATATGAAGAAATTACATGAAAAGCTGAATTTAATGGATGCAGATGGCAAAATCACACTTACAGTTTAGAGCAAGGAACAAATAAAAATCTGACAGACATTACCGGCTAGCTGTAGGTAGCAAAGTGAAATAATTTAGGCCAGAATTTGGTCGGACAACAACTGCTGTTCTGAAAGTTTGTCTTAAATATTTTATGACCACAGAGAAAGCACAGTTTCAGGTTAGTAGTGCCCTTTAGTGCTTTCCTGCAACTTTGGGTTAGAATGATTCCAAAAAGAAGAATAGTACCCACCTGAACAAAAACCCATTTCCTTTGTTTCTTATGAAACACGATAAATGTGTTGGTGTGTGGTTTCTTTTTTTTTGTGTGTGTGTGTGGTTTTTTTTTTTGTTGTTTGTTTTTTTTTTTTTGTCTATTTTTTTTTTCCCAGCGAACTCTATAGTCATTTCATCTTTCCTTATTTATGGTATCTGCAGGGCACTGGAGCTGCACACCACAAGGGCTGAAATAAAAAGAAGTCACTTGATATTTTGCCTTTTAAAAATCCAAAATTAGAGGCAAAAATCTGTTAAACTGATAGAATACTGTATTCTTTTTAGTTGATTTTCTACCACCATCCATTCCAAAGAACATACCACTGCCTGAGTTCTCTCTTCTGAACATGAGAAATATAGGAACTGCCATTGCTATTGTCACATTTAGAAAGCCTCAGAAAATCCCAGCAGTCAACACTGTATGTACATCAGTGTGTACACCACATTACAATATCAAGGCTACAAATGAAATGAGAAGTGAAGAGTGACTCTCCATCCATATCCTTTTATATTTTCCTCCAGATAATCCTTAAAGAGTAGCAGTAGAAAGATTACATAGATTACAGAGACTTTCAGAGAATCATTATAGCAGAGAAGAGCTGTTAGTTACTGGAATGTACAGTGTTTTGGTGCTGCTTGGTTTTCACAGACAGGTGCTGTGTACATGCAGGAACTGGGTATTTGAAAACAACTATTGAGGTGTGATGCATTTCCATCTCAAGCAACTTGTCTGGAGCTTTTGGAACAAATTCTCTTTGTTTGGGATATGCCCCATCAGTCAAATTTGAACTAAAAAAAAGACAGAGAGAGTAACTGAAGTGGATGAAGAGATTTCTTACAATCCCAATTTCTCCAAAGATTCAGATTTGGTAAAAACAGGTGACAGGATGGCCCTTTTACTGGTAATGGGTGTGAAATTTTAACTTGACAGTATATATTTAGACAAAAAGTAAGGATAAGTGATGGCTTGTGGAAAAAAAATGCACTCACAAAGTTTTATAAATTCATATTGGACCAACATGAAACATAAACTAACTTCTTAACTGTCTATTCTCCTTTAGTATTAGCTGTGGAGAAGAGAACATCTCCATTCTTTGAATTACAGTGAATATATACATTTTATTATTTTATACTTAGACTAGGAAAGGAGTCAAATGTCAGAGGTTTGCCCTTAGCTTCTGTCTGCCCGAACTTTTCCAGCTGTACAGGGACTATGCTATGCCTTGCTCCAGAAAGCACAAATAGAAGACATTCCTGAGCTGTTTAGTAGCAGATTAATAGCATTTTAAAAGTGGCAATATGTTTTTTACTTCTCATCACAACAATACATGATTCCCAAAAGTTCTAAAATACACAGAATGGGCAGTATTTCAGACTCCAAAACAATCGTAAAAACTAAGTGCAGGAAAGGAAATTTCTTCAGTACATTTGGATGCAGTGCACTAGAGGGCCCTCAGGAGTTAGAAATAGATGGAATGCACTTTTGAAAGGCACATACCTCACAGGACTTTTCATTACAGAATTTAAAATAGAAGTTGCTGTGGTTTTGTGTGTGGGGTTTGTTTGGTTTGGGTTTTTTTATAACGTGAGGTTCATGTAAGTTTATAGCAGTTCATGTGCAAGCACCTCTCAGTAAAGTTAGCTTCTCAACAGTTCTTAGCTTGCAATGAAATACCTAAATGTGAACCCCACTCAAAAGTGAAATATGTTCTAGATGCCAGCTTTTACTCAGTTACTTTTATTAATCTAAGGAGTTTACCAGAACAAAGGATGTGTCAAGCTGAATAGGTAAGAAATTTTATTTTTATAGCAATACATATACAACGTGTGCTTATTCTTTGTTTCTTGGAAAGGACATACAAGCTACTGTCATTTTATTTTAAAAACTATAGCTAGATTATTTTTATGGCTTCACAAGAGTGAAGAGGATTAACCATCTTTCAATTTTAATGTGTATTTATAATTATGGGAACTATATTCATAGTCAACTAGGGAAATTTGGCACTGCTAATATATTTTTATGTTAGTGAATATGTGCATATTTAACTACTAGTCACTGATTCATATTTGGATCATTTACAGCATTTCTAGAACATGAGGTTTAATGAAGACTTTTTCTCGTAAGAAAAAGATAACGATCTGGGTTTGACAAACATTTCTTCTAATGCTGGAATACATCCAGCTGAGATTGAAAATTGAGCCTGTATTTAGTGGTTTTGGTGTTTGATTTATACTGTAATGAGAAAGTAAAAGATGTATCTTGAACTATTCCTGCATGCATACTGTCTCATCTAGAACTTCTTTTCTCTGAAAAATTTAGAGCCACAGATGCTATGTGTGAGTAATGAAAGGAAATGCTACTATTTTCTTTTTGCAGTTTGCAGAGAAGATACATAGATCTTTAGACTACAAGTCAGTAAACTTTGCTTACGCAGCTGGCTCCATTCATTCTCTGAAGCCAATCGCTTCCCCTGTGGTGGCTGATAAGAATTTAACAGTTTGAGAAGGTGGAGTGTCAGCATCCTGAGTGCTGACCGCTTTCCCAGGCATATCAGTAGCCTCTGTCCATCATCCATGCTGGAAGCTACTTGGAAAAGGAGAATCAAAAATTGGGGAAGGGAAATCATGCATCATCATCTTGGCTGGAATGTACAGAAGACTTTATGCTGTTTTCATCATGTGGATTCACTAGAGAAATGACCCCTTTTGATCAGCCAAGTAAAATCAAAAACTTGTTTATTTGCTGCCTGTGGCCCTCACGGGTGCTGAGGCTCTGGACTTGCAGGCGCCCAAGGACAAGGAGGAATCTGCTAGTGGGCACTGCCTGTGTGATCTACCTGGGATTCCTTGTCAGCCAAGTGGGTCATGTTTTACCTCAGCTCAAAGGAGAACATCGAAAGATCACTTCCAGGAGTCTCCAAGATGCAGCTCAAACTCCTTTTCTGGGCATCCCACTGGATGGCACCCTGTCACCACCCAATTTCCAGGAACCCCAGCTTGGTAGCAATGGGACCTTGCTGCCACCCAATGTAGTTTACATCACCCTGCGGTCCAAGCGCAGCAAGCCTGCCAACATCAGAGGCACAGTGAAGCCAAAGCGCAGGAAGAAAACTGCAACCCCTTTGTCCTATGGGCAGCACTTTCCAAAAGCCACTTTTATGGGCTGGAAAGAGGCCTTTGCCCAACAGCCAGGGAGGGCCACACGTGCTGCAGGCACAATGGGAGCAGCGGTTGCCCTGGAGGCAAGAAAGTACCAACTGGATGAACACAGGCATAAAGGAATGGCTATCAGGGAGAGAGGTCCCCAGAGACCTGGGAGGATTTCTGGAGCTGAAAAGGCACAGCTCCAGCCTGAGGAAAGCAATATCAGGATTTACAGCGAGAGCCCCCCCTCATGGATGAGCAAAGATGACATCCTAAACATGCGCATGCTGGCCGATTCTCCCATAGAGAGCATTCAAGAAGTGCCTTCGCGCAAAGCAGTCCTGGTAGTATTTGCAAGAGGTCCCAGCACTACGGGAACTGCTTGTAACCAAGGGCACTGTGGAATTGTCAAAGGACCTCTCGACATGAGTGAAGTGTTTGCCTTTCATTTGGACAGGATCTTGGGGCTAAACAGGAGCTTACCTTCTGTAAGCAGGAGATCAGAGTTCTTCCAAGGTAACACATTCGTGTGGTTTTCAGCTTGCAGGTGGGGTGCAGAGGTTTCCTTCCTGCTCCGCGTTAGCCATGGGGCAGCAGCAGCCACCCCCTTAATTCCTGCGAGCCCAAAGACTAACCCCATTGTTAGTCAGGGAAATAAAGCCAGTGTCTGTGTGTAACTTCTGCAGTGCAGTTATCCTGTCCAAAGGATGACTACCCCAAGGTCTGCACCAAATATCATAGAGTTGCTGAGGGCGGTAACAGTTTTCTCACATGAGTCTGGAACAAGAAAAAAGAGAAAGAGCAATCTGTAGGTTGCATGGCATTGTCCAGACTGCCTGCAGTGAAACTGGTGAAAGAAATTCCAGAATCACTGATTCAATAAGTATGTCTGATTTTTTAAAATGACCTTCATATCATTTAGAATAGACTTTAATAAAACACTATTCAAACTTGTCACAGAAATTCTTCTCTCAGGTGGTAGGAACAGGGTCAGATACTTGGAGAGGTAGGGAACCTGCCTGCAGAAGCTTGAATCTTCTTTCATGGCACTAATCCCGTGGGAACTGAAAACTTTTTAATCCCTTTCCTCTGGTAGTTAAAACCCAAATAAACTACATTTCAGTAAATTCTGCTGTACATTTTGGGGTTCACTACGCTCATCTATGTATTATCCAAAGAAACACACATAGTAAATATCTCAATGTGCCTGTTACATGCTTAGTATAGAGTTTCCAATTAAAAATTTGATTTTTAACCTTTGGTTAAATTAAAGACTGAATTCAGATGTGTAATAGAAGTCAACTTTAAAATTGCTACCTTCTTAAATATGTCTTCAGCATAAGTCCTATTTTTGTACAGTCACAAATCCAAAAGGACTATGTTGTGTTTTAGTGAATCATTGCAAAAGTATCTAGCTGTGTTTTTGCTGTTCATTTCTTTCTTTGAAATCAGCTTGTACCAAATATTTTTATATCAGTCTGCATTTCTTAAAAAGAAAAGTAATGCTAGAATGATTTTCTGAAGTCTGACAGCAGGAAGACAACCTCGTGATCTCCAGTGTCTTCCTGCTTTGTAAACCTTCCCTTTGGCAGCCTGTACAACAATGGGAATGAATCTCTAGGAACAACACTTTGGAGGCTTCTGAATATTATTCATACTTGCAGAGCATGGAAGATAGATTATGCCTATTTTATTTTTAGGAGCAAGATCTATTGCTACAGAGCTGTCATAAGGCATTAAGGTAGTTCGGTTGGGGGAACTCTGCACAGTGTGGCTGCAGAGATGACAGACTGCAAGCCTTGGAAAACTGCTATTAGGCTAATTGTGCATTGTGTTGCTCAGTGTCTGACACCTTACAGTATGTTTTGGACTGTCTGGGACAGAGTGTGTCATTCTGCCCTCTAATTTTCTTTTCCTCATAACTGGCTAAGTTCCTATTGCAAGAGGAGTGTTGCTAGGTGATGAGAAGAGAAATAACACTATTTTGGTCTCACTTCATTTTTTCCAGCTTAAGGCTGAGCAGAGCACTTGGAGCAGTGATTGAACCTTGTCTCTTATGATTTCTTTAGCCTGGAGATATTCTAGAACTCAGATGCCTAATAACTACTTGAGCTCTTTACTATTTATGTGCTTGTGTCTGGCATAATGTGAAAATATCTGTGTTAGGAAAATGAGCAAAAATATAATTCTTAAAAATAGTATGAGCAGTTAGCTCATTTAAAGGACCTATATGTGTTTATGTTAAGACAGGTGGGCTCTGTAAAGTTTTTTACAGAGTGGCTTGTGTGAATCAGTTATTCACATGGGAAAGCAAGCAATGCAGGATTAGAGAGTGTGCATGTGTGTATGAATGTACACTATTTCTGGGTTGACATATCTCTCTCCCCGACACATCCCTTTAGCTTGCCTCAGTTGTGATGTGATCCAACGAGACATGTTTGATGTAGCATTAAAATCTTAAAAAATGGGCTTTTCAAAACTGTCATTCATTTTGTCAAAAGCAGTTTCAAAGAACTGCTTAGTAAATCCCTGTACAGGTTCTATTTCTCTTATTCCCACAGATCTGACACTGACTTTTTTTAAAGTCTAGCAAAATACTGTATTCAAGTTCCCTATCCTCACCTGCCCTAGTTAATTGTAAGCCCTTTTAAGTGTTAACTGATTTTTTTTTTTTTTTTTGTGGCTTGTCTAATTTTTCCATCATCCATCCTGGATGGAAAAATCAGGTATGGTAACTCTTTCTCTCATACTTTTACAATGAATTGACAGAATTTAAAAAGCCTGAGTAGTATAGGTAGAAAAAACCCTTTTGAGCTGGGCATAACAGTCTAAAAGAGCATGATTTTGTGCATACACAGTCATTCATTACTTCCATTGCTACCCATGAGATGTGAAAAATGTCTCTGAACCTATAAAAAAGAAGCACAAGCCTGCAAAACACCAAGAAATAATCATAGAATTGTGTCTATTGTGAAATAAATGAAGGCTGACCCTTATGTGTCTGAGTTTTGGGATGGTCACATTAATACTACCACACTAAGAAACTTCATTATTTCATAATCTTAACCTGAGGAATAGAAGAGACATAAGTGACCTTGCTTGCTTGTCACAGCCCTACCTTAATGACCTTTGCACAGGAGCTAGTGCAAAGTCAAGTGAATGTATCTGTGGCCTCCAGCTCAGCAACTGCATTTGTGGGGTGGGACAGTGGCAGTATTTGTTAGGCTTGAGCTACAGCTCGAGTTTGTGGACTGGCTTCTCTGTCTCAGCTGACAGCTGTAAGGATAGTGCTCTGGCTCCTTGGATTGTAGCAATGAGATTGGGCTCTTAGTTCAGCTTTTGGTACAATAGCTGTTGCTATGCAGTTTTGTTGCACCACTTGCTGAGGGACTGAACTACTGTGTGCTGATGGCTACTTATCTTCCCCTCTGGTTTTCTGATATTCTGAGTCTGGCTAAGTTAGAGTAATGAGCACTTGTGTACTCAATACACTATTTGTCCAGAACATCTTTTCCCCCCTAACATGCAAGAAACTCTTCATTTGGGTAACACCTTTCATGGTTTAGTGCAAATAGGTGAATGACACAATGACTCCCCTGGTTGCACTTGTTTTGCTTTACTGGCTTCTGCATAATCATAAAAGGTGTCCTAGTTTTTTTCTGTGTTATATTCTGTGCTATCAGCCTGCTCTTGCCGTACCATCAAAAATTATGCAACATGAATCACCAGTGTCAGGACAAAGAATAAAAACTTTACACTGCTTTATGCATTCAGAGTGCTCTAAAGTACTTCCACATAGTGCTGTACCTCTCAAAGGGGTATGAGAGGCATATCACCAGTATTCTGTTGGGTAGAGAAGTTCATTTACAAGCAATAATACAGTCAGTAGTCTAGAGAGAGACTAATGGACATTTCATGCATTCCTTGATACTGACATTCATATGGGCACAGGACAGAACATTGCAATTAGGTGCATAGGGGTGAAAGAAAAATAAGTGGCCTAACTTCTCTCTGCTTTCAGCTTCTGTACTTTATATTTTCTCTAAAAACTTAAACTTTCAAAATTGTGCTTTGTATGCTGGTCCCTCTCATTTTCCACACTAAATTATCCTTTCTTGCTAATACATGGACAACTAAACTCTTCTTGCAAATGTGGCAGTGGTGAGATGTACTGCCTTACAGTGAACAATGGTGAGTTTGAGGAAGGGCTTTAACTACCTTATGAAAGGTTTTCTGGTTTTGGTGTTGATCTTCTGGGAATGTTTGAAAATATTTTCTTTCGAGGAAGTTAGAAAAAGTGCTGTAGCTGTAAGTCAGAGCACAAGATGAGAGTAATGTTTGCAATAGCAAAATGTGGTTCCTAACCACATGAATTTCAGAAGCATGCAGTTTATTTTCAAAGTGATGAGAGGTGGGGAAATCTAAGATGATGCCTGTGCTGAAGAAGCCATGCAGTGATACATCACTGAGCAACACGTGAAGCAGTTTGAGTACCTTGAGGTGGACTAATCTCAGCAGCCTGAGGTTTCATCTGTGTTACCTTGCTGTGTTACCTGTGTTACTTAGCTAAGACATTTTTAGGAATGTTTTGATGTTCAAAAATGTGTATGAATTTCTAGGAGGATGGCTTTAGCATGAGTTTTGAAAAATCTTTCCCATACGATTTTGAAGATTGCCTTTGGATAGTTAAGTAGATTTATAGATCTAAAATGGCAGATAAAAATAAAATGAAGCCGATCAGCTGTGGGTGAGATTCAGTGCAGTGCAGCAGCAATGGAAAAGCAGTAACACTCTGTCTTAATATGTAAAGCTGACTAGGAAAGAAGAATATGCAAAATACACTGGACTTTTTCTGAAATGTACTCAACCTTCCTTCAAAGTTGTGATTGTAGGTCTCTTCACTGCTCAGGTAACTTCAGCCCCATCCTCATGAGGCTCGAATCAGAAAAGCTCCACTGATTTCATTGGGGTCATGCCAATTCATGCAGCTATGAATCAGTCTGCTTTATCTGCTTTAATTCAGCATCTTCATGTTTTTCCTGCAAGTGTCAAAAATTTGAGTCACAGCTCTTCACTGAAGCTGCTGTTTCATATTCCTGTAATCCAATTTATATTACAGAGTTGAAAGATTTTTTTTTTTGGATCATCTTTTCTGCTCCCATTTCCTTTGAAATGCAAACATTTCCTGTATTTAACCTTAGTCTTTTAAAAATGTTTTTGTATCTTAATGGAAACTGGCATGATATTATTCACAGTTTTCAAGCATTTATATTACTAATGTTTATCATGTCCTTTTTGGGTAGACAAGAGATGTTTGTTTTCTTGGAACACTGTTGATGTATTTGATTTGTGGAAGAATTCATGAACAGTTATGTAAATTGTAACTGGAGATATAAAAATAATAGATCAGATTTGGTCCTGAGGAAAGCTGTCCTTTTTTTTGTGTGTGTGTGAGAAATGGGTAGGATTTCCGAAACAAGTTACCTAAATACTTATTCAGGTACCTCAGTAGAGGTAAAGCCTGAGTTTCAGGAGTGTTCAGTTCATTTTTTCAGTGGAGGAGAGTGTAGAGTGTGTTGATAAAGGTAATACTGATCATAAAGAAAGAGCGATTGATGTTCCGAATGGAAAAACACATTCTGTCTTTCTAAGGAAACACTGGGCAACTGGGAGGAAAGCTAAAGAGGTGGTGGATTGTTGGATTGGCCTGGCTTTGGAAAGACTGCCTTGTATGTTCAAGCCATGGCAGAGAGAAGATAGGATTCTGATTTGGAAAGAAGTTGGCCTTTCTCTTGTGCTGAATGCATGTAGGGCCTGTCTATCGTGCTTGTTTGGTGAATGGGAGATGGAACTTTGCACGTTTCAGTGCTAGATGCAGGCAAAGATAACTTCCTACCTGCTATTTTACAACAGTCAGCATCCTTTGAACAAATTGCTTTTTGATTCAGCTGTGTGGAGATTGTTTTTCACAGTCCTGGCTCCTTACAAATGGAGCATTGACATTGGCAGCTTTTACCTTGCTGTTGGCACTGATACCTGTTTTCCATGGGCTATTTTCTGTCTGGTTTGCTTCTGAAGAAGGTGGCCTGGACCTCTTGCCTTCATGTGTTTCTAAAATCGTTTTTGCAGATCTGTCTCTGTCGCCATGGGCACATGGAAGACAAAGAGACAATTTAGGCTGCAATTAACTATGCAATAAATTATGCAATAGTGTAGATTAAGTTCAATGAACTTCAAGATAAATAGGAATAATTTTTAAAGCTTTATATGTGTTCCAACACTTTTTAGTAAACAGCAGTTAAGCTTTCCAGTTAAATGCTTCTTCTTCTCTGTACTAAGGCATATTTTGATCTTCTGTCTACACACCCTAAAATACAAGGATTTCTTTGTTTTAATATGTACAAACCATGGTCAGTTGTGGGTTCTTAGCAGTTTAAGCAGCAGTAGCATTGCATCAGGAATAAAAGGAGAGTTTCCTAATAAGATATATAGGTCTGTTCCTTGATGTGTGAAATATATTTAGCAGTTTTTATACTGGAAAAGCTCATTTTAAGTTCTTTGACGAGGTTTATTCTCACAGTGAAGCTGAACAGTAGAATTCACCAAAGAGAAGTCCTCTGTCTTAGTTTCAGGAAAGAGAAAAATATTCTTTACACAGAGGAACTAAAGAATTTGGCTAAAATATCTGCTATAATAAACAGATCTCATATCTAGGTGAAAAAACCCCAAAATTTTCAAGTTTTTTATTCATGCTAAGCTCACAGTCTCTAGTGTCCTCATGTATCCTTTCAGAGCTGTGGAGTCATGCATTATAGGTTTAAAATACTAAAAATAACAAAATAAATCCACTTTGAATATAGGTTTTGTGGTGTCTATATGTCTATTATGCAAAGAAAACCCCTTTTGACACAAGTTTCCAGCTCTTGAAAATCAGTAATTCACTGGAATCAGAGGGAAATTACATTGTTGATTCACAGTGGCATTGCAGGCTTTTAACCTACCTAGAAACTTTTTAATAGTTTGGTTTATTGTATGACTTTGTACATTAATCTCTTGCTTCAAACAAAGAAAGTCTTCTATTGAAGGCATTTATGCTCATTCTTCCATTCCCGTGGTGGCTGGTTATGGATGTAGGATATATCACATTAACCAAAGAATATAAGTCCCTGGCTAGTTCTCCTGCCAGATTTGTAAAATGGTACCATTCTTAGTGCTTAGGCAATGTCTAAAAAACAATCAAATAAAACTGACAGTATTGGGCTATAATAATGATAATTTTTCCTTTTTTTAGGTGGTCGAGCCTGTCCTGTTATCCTCTGGGATTCCTCACTGAGTCCAACAGATAACAGTACCCATTCTTCAGTGAGGTTAACATGGGGACAATATCAGCAGCTATTGAAGAAGAAATGCTGGCAGAATGGTAAAGTTCCCAAAGCTGAGTGGGGCTGTACTGAAATTCATCATCATGAATGGTCCAAGATGGCACTCTTTGATTTTCTGTTGCAGGTAAAATGTTTACTGGACACAAATATTTGCCTCATAAGTCATGTGAGTAAAGACAGGATTTTTAGAAAAAGTAATTCTAGTGTATATCTTTTTTTTTAATGGGCAAGAAAGGTTATTTTCATAGTTTGAAATTATTTCTGGTTATCTCTTATGATTAAAATATCCAAAATGCAGCTTATAATCAGGCAGGAAACCTAACTGACTCATTTCTTTTTAAAGAGGAAGCAAAGGCTTTTGCCTTGATTTATTTCACCTTGAGGAAGGTGTACTGTTTCTCCTTCACTCCTTGTTTCTCCAAACAGAGGTCTTGACTGTGTTCACAACTGTAAATCTCTGTTTACTCTGTGGTCCTTCCTGCACCTCCCCAGCCCCAAGAGGTGACTGAAGTGGTTTTGGTGAGCTGCAATCTGGATCAAGGTAACAGTTGTAGTGGATAACTTTTCCTTTTTTTTTAAAAAAAACAAAACCCTAGACAGTGATGTAGTAAAGAAGGAATAGAGCAGCAACTGATGAATGATAAATCTGCTGTTCTGTTATTCAGAAGGAGTGATTGGTTAAAATAAGATACAACAGGATTGAACTTTGCATGACAGGAGATAAATTACTCTTGTACTAATAGCTGGTATCAGAGTGATTTATATCTCCAGTTGCCTACCAGACAAGAACATGCATTCCCAAAAGTGAGTGAAAGTGACTCTCATAGTTCTCAAAGACTATAATTTTATCTGCGTACTCTCAAAGTTTATCAGCAGCAGAATATGAAAACTTGAAAACAAAAAAAAATTCCAAGAAAGTGTTCTGCATTAAAAAATAAAATCTGTGCTTTATTAGTCATTCAGAAATAAAAAATAGTTTGAGAAGTATTCTCTCTTAAGCATAATTCCTTCAGAAGAATAGGTTTAGCAGCTTGAATAGATCTTCCTAATCTCTGGTTTCAAGTGCTGTAAGACATAGGAGCAGGGTACAAAATGCTTGCAGTTGACTTTTACTTGCCTCCTGCAAGAATGCAAGTAAAATGAATTCTTTAATTTTGGGGATTTGGACCTCTTATGTACATAAATGTACGACAGAAAATTCTGCTAAACTATATGCATCAATTCCAGAGTGTTCCATCATTATGCCTTAGCACTGAAATGGTGCAAGGTCTTATGAAGGTGTTGTCTGTAAGAACAAGATCTCCTTGTCTATTTAATGCATGTAGAGAAGCGCAAAGGAATGGGTTCTTTACATAAAAGGAGTCTTTCTAGAAGGACTCTGTTTTACTTTTTTACTTTTGGATGGATTGAATAAGATCACAGGAGAGAGAACACTGGAAGCAAGAGGGGCTCTACAGCCTTCAGATAATGAATGCTGTTCATGAAAGGAGAGAGGAAGAGAAGTCTGTTCCTTTCCTCAGGATTCTGATATTTGGAAACAAACACTATCATAAATACAACTAGAAATAGAACTACATATAAAAAACCCCAAACAAAATCAAAAGAACCCCAATTGTCAGATTTTCTTTTGATTAAAGAGGTGGCCTTTTCATTTCAACATGCAACAAAGTTTTGCATCAGGTGGGATCCTAACATTTCATTTTGCTGGGATGTTACAAAAATAAAATTGTAATTTTAGAAGGCTTATGTGAACAGTAATGCTTTTGTGCTTAAAGCAGTTTGAAGAGTTAACAGTGAACAATAAAGGACAGAAAAAGTGATTGATGAGCTATTAATTAAGTCTTATATGCACCAGACCAGACTTCCACTCCCAAACACCTGTTAGCAGGAGCAGGTCTGCTCTCTGGGAGGATGAGCTGGAGCCAAAGGCAGCTCTAGGACAGGCAGGGCCAGCAGCAGGAGAAGGCAGGCCAGCAGGAAGGATGGTGAAAGCCACAGCTCCATTTGTAGCCCAGTGAGCATCAGGCATAGACAAAGCAACTCCAAGGAACCTCAACCAACAAAGCAGGAACAAGCAGCACAAAACACACCCCCTCCTCCTCTGAAGGACTCAGAGGAAGGCTGAGCTGCCTTGAGCTTAAAAGGAGCTCCTGTGCCCAGGGGCAAAGGAGGCATGTGGAAGTCCAAGATGAAACTTCTAAGGGCAATCCAGGCCTATTTGTGTTCTCAGGGCTGTAACAATGTTGAAAATTTGCTCTCATCTACTCTCAAGGAGGTAGAAGCACTTTCAAGGAGTGATTTATCCTTCCTGTACTAGATGGTTATCCTAAAATGGCATCCATTGCTCTGGATGTGCCTTGTTCTTGTCATCGTTTATGAAAGGGAACAGAAACAACCAAGTCAAAAGAGATGCCTAATATTTATACCACCAAAGTTAGGCTAGATTTATGTATTCTTTCCAGCTAAGTGCTGAGTGATGAATAATCGAGGTTTTGCATGGGAAAAAATAGTCTAGACCATCAAGTCATAAAAGTATATACCACAGGGAGGCTGCTCTGTGATTATAAATGCACTGTTGTTGCATTGTATAGCTTTTGATGGTTTCGTTGTGCCCCTCTGGTCTTTTCAGTTATTTTACATACTGTTAGCCTGGTAGATTCCACTAAATGAATATCCTCTGTGTGTGTCAGACATTTCTATTGTTCTCCAGCAGAGAAAATGTAAAAAAATGCAATGAGCAACTTCTGACGAAGAAAATAGAATTGGATTCACCATCCTGTTATTCCAGTTTCATTATATTCAAAGAATTTCTACTGATGTAACAGATCATGACTATACGATGGATAAAATACAGTCTGAGAAATTGCTTTTAGTGGTACCTGAGGCATGAGGACCAGGTCTTCAATGCTGTTTCACTGTCTTTAATGACACTTGTCCTGAGCTTGCTTTCCTGTCAGCTGGGTTAGAGAGCAATGTCTTACAGTGACACTTTGCCCCAAGTACTTTGGTATTGTTTTCACTTGGCACTCTGCTGTACTTTGTTTTAGATCTATAATCGACTAGACAGAAATTGTTGTGGATTCAAACCTCTCAAGGAGGATTCCTGCGTGCAGCAAGGACTGAAGCTGAAGTGCAATGATCAGGATGCCGTTAACCTGACACACATCGTTCAGAGAAGGCATGACCAAAGGCACTTGGCCTTTATAGACAATAAGGGTTTCTTTGACAGAAATGAGGACAATCTTGACTTCAAAATACTACAAGGAATCAATGAGTAAGTTTTAAATTGTTAATTTTGTAAAAGGATTGATAATTTCTTCCCAGTTTGAGTATGAGACACTAAGCTACTGGAATATACATCATTGGCCCAAGACATTGACAGGATGTATCTAAAAATGTATGAGTAATCCCACAGCTGTAAAAGGTACAATTAACATACATATGATTAGGCATGCACGGACTTCCTTTGCTGAGTTGCAGCCTATATTTGTACAATTGATTGCTAAACCACAACATAAATACAGCAATTCAGAGTAATGGCAAAACCTGATGAATTTCTTTGTGCTTTTCCAGATTCCCTGCATCTGCAGTTTCAGTTCTGAGGAGCCAGCGTTTACGTGAGAAGTTGCTTCAGTCTTTATTCCTTGACAAAATATACTGGGAGAGTCAAGGAGGCAGAAAAGGAATTGAAAAGCTTATTGATGTAATAGAAAGGAGGTCCAAAATTCTTCTTACTTATATAAATGCACATGGAGCCAAAGTATTGCCCATGAATGAATGAAACAGTCTTATTTTCATCTGAAAGAAAGTATTTAAAAATGTTTTATGGGGCAGAAACTAACGGTAAAATTGATTTAATTTATAACATTATTTTTTCCCAAACTTTTAAGTTTACTTCTAAATGACAAATCTTATATGGTTTAAAAGCAACATTCAAATGTCAGCTGCAGGTCAATGCAGTATAGTCTCTTCTATGTCACCAGTAAAATTAAAACCAAATGATAATATGCAGTAATATGTAGGTACCATGAACACTCTTTCTGTTAAATTGTTTGGAAATTAGCAACAGGATTTTCAGTACATTAGGCTGGATTGCTCTTACTTCTCTCATTGAAGTAAGAAGTAGAACATTTTATTGCAAGTTTAAATGGGAAAAGAGATGTGTAAGCACTTGATACACTGATGACACTTGCTAAAACACATCAAATACAGGAATTTGTTCTTTTATTAGGTATACTAAAATGCCAACATTTCCAAGGGCTTCTTTTACTCTATATTGATATTTTGAAATCTGAGAATTAAATTCAGCTCTTTTAAATGCAGGAGTGTTTGCACTGGTCACGAGGGAATTTTAAATACAGGGTGAGGAGAACATGACTTTAACAATAATAATTATTTTGACAAATACAGTTTTTACTTGTCCAGTATGGAGTAAATTCATCGTGAGTCACTCATTGAAATGTATTTTTTTCAATGCAAGCTGTTCTGATGTATGAATGGATAATCTGATTTTTTCTGTCTATTGATTAACTGGGTATTTTTTTAAAAATAGCTTTAGCTTTGTGTGAATATGCTGCTAAATAAGTACATGTTTTGTTTTTCAAAATTCTTGGCAGTATTTTTTTGAGAATATTATCAAAAAGCAGATCTCCTAACAAGAGTGTTGTTAAAGGTAGCAGAGGAAAGGTTTATTCTGTGTGCTAGCAATTCAAGCTTGGGTTTCCATTAAGATTGACCACAGTGGGGTGATGATTATAACTGAAAACTTGCCCCAGTGTTCCTGCTGGTATGGTTGTTAGGGTAAGCACTTCAGATTTTTAACCTTGAAATTCTCCAGAATGAAAATATCAATTGACATAGTCTATCATCACGTACACGTTCTACCTGTCTATTAAGACAAACTCTTAACAACTTTCTAGAGAAATATCTTTTTGCCATGAGGTAATGGTAGAAGTTGGATATTTCATGACTACTCTTGTCTTTATGTATCATAAAAATATATCGGGTGTGAAAGAATTTTGAAAGTGCTTGTATAATGTTACTAATGACAAACTAAAGTGCCTCATGTCACTGTTAATGTGGATGAGTGCATTTAATGTTTTAAATAACTGCGCTTCCACTGCAGCTAAAATCAGTTTTCTTTCTTAGTACCCCATTACCAATAATTGCATTACTAGAAGAAATAGGTCTCATTATAGGCAGAGTTAAAAAGACTTAGTAAAATTTTAAGACCTTAGCCAGCTAAATAATCTTTTATTTAATTTTGTTAGCAAAGGACAGATAAATTTGTTAACACCTCCTAGAACTTAACTATTATGTCAAGAGGATGTGTTTTAGAGTGCCTTGGACTTTTTAACACCAAGGTAGAATTTGACAGGATTTTTGATTTATCCCTTTCTTAAAAGTGTCATAACTTATTAGCCAGAAAATTTTCATCACAGAAACAAAAATGTTACTTTGGCTTGCACTGTGAACAGAATCTAGAGAAAGAAATAATCATTAGGATACATTTCACATGGAATTCCTGTTGCAGTGAATTTCCCTCTACGATGACCATCACAATCAGTTTGTCTCATTTTGTAGCCTATTCCACAGGTTTCTTCCTGCTAGATTCCTGTTCAAATGGATTATCCCTCACTGCTGGGATTGAGAGAAAGGCATGACTCTCAGCTGCACTGAACTTAGGATAGGGCCCAGCAGAGCTGTGAATGTAGCTGATTAAGACAAGGTCCCATGAGAACTCTGTCTTCTCTCTTTAGACTGCACATCCTGATGCCAAGTCACTGCCTCACGTTGCCCAGTTGTAATTTTTTTCCAGAACTGGCTCATTGCCTAAGAAGACAAGGAAATCAGTTGTCTTTCCAGGCCTGATCATCTATTTTTTATGGTAATATCTTGATACATTCTTCTCCATTTCTTCTGGACATGGACTAGTGTTTCCTTGAGCATGATAAATGCTTTTTTATTTGCCTGGCAGTTCAGTGCCAGCTCTTAAAGCAGCAATGTAATTGTCTATGAAATTGTCCAGAAGCTGACTTGAGCTAATGCCTCTCAGTAGGCCTGGATTCAAGAGACCTGAGTAGCCACAATGCTGTGCAGTACTTAAAAATCTGACCAAGCATGGAAAGCATAACTATAAAAAGCAAAATTTCTGGAGACTTTCAAAGGGCAAAGGAATACTCCCTATGCTGTGTTAGCGTGCCATATTTCATGTACGAGCACTCTTGTAGTCTTCAGGTAAGTCAGGAGACTCTTTGTGAGACAGGATTGCAGATTGCTTCTAGTTCTCTCATGTTGATAACAAACTCCAGAAAGTGCTTTTCCCCATGATATTTATCCTGCTGCTGAGGAGCTTGGTACGTAATCCAGAATTTTAATAATGCAAAATATGATTGCAATAGCTCTTATAAATGCAAGCTAGCCAAGTTCTAGCATTTTTTAAAATGAAAATGAAGAATTCTGTATTTTTTGAGTGCATTTGCATAAATGCTATAGTAAAAAAATACAAAAGGTCTACTTTAAATTTGTTTTCTGCTACTGCATTTAAGATACCTGCTTCGTAATGGGTAAAGTTTATTGGGAAATTGGTTCACAGGCTTTGGAAGTAGCATGACTTTGGACTGACAGGAACTGCACTGTAGCTAAAGTAATACTAACTGAGAGGAAAAATCCTAAAGAAGCCTTATTCAACCCATGGTGATTGATAGAAAGCCAGGAAACTGTGCTTTAGTCCTCTTTGCTGGGCTGTCTTCCATTTCTGGGCAAATGGAATCAGAGAAGGATTTGTGTTGCACATTACGTGGAAGGGTGTAACCAACAGCAGCAGGGCAAAACCTGTGGGTGGGAAAAGATGATTATGTCATTCTTGAATCTGCCTGAAAGCCAGAACCACATGAAATGGAATTACTAGGAAAGTCAGAAGAGTTTGAGGTTTTGTAACACTGGAAGACAGAGCTTAAAATAAGTAGCCCAGGCACAGATGCCTTAAAATTCCTTGGGAGACTGCCAGCAAGTTAATAGTCTCACATGTTTCAGAAGCTGAGGCCATGAAAACTGTGGAGCACTGTAAGAGCAGTTTCTTTTTTTTCTTGTGCAGATATTCAATAATACACCATATTTAAATAAATAAATAAAAAACCCCCAGAATAATATTATGATTTCAAATTTACAAATGCAGATTCAGGGTACATTAAGGGACAGGGTTCAAACCTGGGAACACTTTTATGCATGTGTGTGTATGCAGACATGAAAATACATGTACATGTATTTATACTTTGGGTTGTTTCTAAAAAATGTTCAATTTGGCTAATAAAGAGTGAGCTGTTTATATAATTTACTGTTTACATGTAGAATTGTATTTGTGAGCCTAAGTCCAATTTTGAGTATACACAAGCTGAAATTTAAAGAAAACATTATAATAGATGAAACTTTTCTTCTCAAAGGATTAACTATTCTTTTGCTAACACATTTATGTAATCTTAAATTTTTTACTGACTATTGTAGAGAAAAACAGCTGTATGTTTGTATCTGTGCTAAAATTCCAGAGTAATATTAACTAAGATGTTATTTAAAGTTTTATACTAAATATTGAATTTTCATTTTATTTTAGAATTTGTGAATTTTAAAAGTCAATTTGTCCTTTAATTAGTAACAGTGTTTTCATGAGTAGTGACTCATTTGAATCTCTGCTGCTATTGTCATGTAATATGTAGGAATATAAAAATAAAGAAATACCTTTATCAGATTTTCAGTTCAGATCTCTAAATTGCAATAAAAAATACAAATTATTGTAATATGTGGATCATTATAAAGAACTGTGGCCTTGAAACTGCTTCTTCATAGAGACAATCCAAAACAGATCATAGGACTCTTTCTGTAGAAATATTTTCTAACAATTTGCTCATGAGACTTGCAACTCTTTCTCACTAAGCTGATTCAGTGTAGCTGAGAATCTCCTGGTTCCTGCAGCATTGGTATTTATTACCTTCTTTAGCCTTTCTGACAACACCTACTTACACAAACATTGAACAGAAAAGGCTATGCCCATTCATTATGTCAGAACAGAAGTATTGGTCAATGACTTGTAAACTTTCTAACATGCCATGAGCAAACACAGGAATAGCAAACAGACACTGGACTCCTTGTGGAAAAGAGACTCAGAGTTAAAGCAGCCTAAAAAATTTGGCCTCTGAAGTTTATGATTTTTGCCATGCTCCAAGAGACACTAACAAGAAATATGATGTTGAAATATTTTTAAACATTCTCTTTCCCACACAAAGTAGTTTGTCTTGTTTTATTAAAATATTACGTATTTTAGCACATTACTGCATGCTTCAGGCTAAATTCTGTCAGATATATTTGTTTGAATTAATTTCAATTTCACTGAATTATCCTATTTCCAGGTAAAATAATTTGAGTCAGTTAGGTTAATCTGTGTTTTCAGAGGCTGGAGAACTGAACCCTCAGGTCAAAGGGAGACCTTAGGAGAACAACATATTAATAAGGAGAGTTTTCTGAAATACAGCATGAACATAGAACTTAGAATGTAAGTTCCCTAAACAATATTCATGAGCTCCAAGAAGGATCTACAAGTGTTCTTTGAAGACTTTCAGCCTGTTCCACCTGTATTTCTGTGTGTCAGGACTTTCAAGGAGGATTAGACAAATTCAAGGACAGCAAGTTTATGTATGGACTTTTTAAGAATTAGGTAAGCTTTTATTCTCTAATGTTCCTAGTACAACAATTCTGGGTTCTGGAGAATATAAGGGAAAGGGGCCACAGATAATGCCCCAAGTTCATGTGCTCGGCTCACAATCTGAGATGTACTGTTGGGCTGGGTGGCACCCAGCAGGGAATTCCACATATTTTTGTATTTGAAGGCTATTCAGCCAGATGCAATCTTGTAAGCTCTTCAGGCTTCCCCTTATTTTTAAGTATGTATGGAATTATCTTTATCTTTTATGGGGATGCTTGGGGTGTTGTGAGTCTGCTTTGTCCTTGATGAAAGAAGAGAAGGAAAACAGATGGCAGCCTTCTAATGCCTAAGGATAGTTTTCCAAAAGCAGTTCCATGGATTTTGTTCTTTTGGGAAAAACAAAATGAATAAAAATGCAGAAATATTTTTTTCCTTACTGTGATGCATTGTCCTTTCTATAATTGGCACTGGGTATACTGATACCATTATGTGAATGAAATAAGGAGTTTCTGTAAAAATTTGTTCAGTTTAAGAAGTTTTTAGTCTTCTGCAGTACATTTACTTCTTATTTAATCATTTGGTTTCAGCATTCACTGTTCAGGAACATTATTTCCTTCAATGGAAAAGCTGTCATGGCATTCCATGGACATCTGTAAAGCTGTACAAGCACCCCTTATCAAGGGTATTCTTCAGCAGACTATGTGAAACACTTTGAGATTTGGATGGAATTTACTAACTGTGTGAAATCCAGCCTTCTGTAGTGTCAGGATTATATCTAACAGATGGTACAAGCTGGCAGTTCCAATGTGCTCCTATGCTCTGGGAATTCTGAAACAACTGCAGGTCACAGAACTTAATTTTCAGACATAAGTGGATGTATCCCATACTTAAGACAGGGTCTTTCTGGTCATCTGGCATTTTTTTCCCTACCTCAGGTCTCCCAAAACAGAAATGTGCAGTCAAAAAGCAAAAGTGAGAACTGGCTGAAGCATACTCTGAATACAGCTGTTGCATAGTTGCAGTAAAGAGGTGATACCCAAACAAAAGCTAGACCTACCTTATAAAAGCATCATCCTGAAGGAAGATGAAAGGATTCCTCATTATATATGACAAGACTTAACTTTAAAAACTCTCATTATGTGAGGAAAATGTCTGAGGCTTTTGAGTTGAGATACAATCAGGCCCAAATGATAGTTCTTCTCAAACTCTCATTCACTCATTCTACTGCTTCTTTTCATGATCATATGGACAATTCTTCCACTACAACTCACTGGCTACCACTCAACAGCGTGAAAATTTTTGAAATTAGGCAGCTCTATATGTTTGAATACCCAGTATACTCCTCAATTTTGCTGATTCTTTCAATGTAATAGGATTAAATTTTCTCCCTCAGGGACTGAATCACTTACATGAAAAACTCTGACCACTACACCTGCGGTTTTTATGTTGCATTTTATCCTTACAAAATGCAAATGTCTTTTGCAGCTGATCAATAATCAGGAATTTTTCTCTTGGTGATTTCTAACAATGTTAAGCATTGATACAGTAATTTCTTAGATTCCAACTACAAATGTGACATCCTTTTCCCTTTTTCTTCCATATAAGGTCTGTATAAGGTCCTCTTACAGCAGATATCTCTGCTACTATCAGAATTTCAGTTGCAGCTTGGATGGAAAGATGCTTGGAAAGAATCTCCCAAGTTATTTCTTTTATATCATTGTTAGAGTGTACCCAGCTGAATTTTTGAGAAGAAGGCCCAGGTGAGAGATAGATTGTTATGAGAAAGTCAGAAGCCAAATCATTGGGTTTTTTTTCTTTTCTTTAATAGTTCAGTGAAAGAATATTAAACCTGTTACAAAACAGGTAATCCACAAAATATTGCTGGGTCCATCTTGACTGATGACTGTTGTGGCCCTCTTTTCTCCTGCTGTGGGTTCTTTTTCTCTTGTGGGTTCCTTTTGTAGTTATTCAGTTTCTGCTCCACTTTTGTCTGGGAGACTTCCATTACAGGGTTTTTAGATGAGAAGGCTTTGTGTCTTAAAAGGGATAAAGGAAATAAACTTTCCCTATTAGATACATTAAAGTGCAGTATTCTGTTTTCTTAATTATCAGACTTGATAGAATTGTGTTATAGTGCTGTTCTGCCTTTCTCTGATGTTCTGCAGGACAGATGCTCCGCTGGCTTGGCAGTTCCCCCAGACTTAGTGCACTGTCAGCTGCCTGAGCCATTCCTTCTAAAGTTACTTTCTGGCTGAGCTCTGAGGCTCTTTCTGTCCAGCTGCAGGAGTCACTGCACTTGGGATCACAGCTGGGCTTCCTGGGCCGATTCACAGGATTTGTACCCTGTTGGGTAGTGCTGATAAGACTCTTGTGCTTGCTGTTAGAAAGAGTGCAATATACCATCAAACCCTGCACTGCAGTCACACTTGAATGCTTGCTAGGCTGTATCAGCATGAACTAAGCCAATAAGGCAACTCATGCGACAGAAGCGTTGATGTATTCTGAGAGCCGCAAAAGGTCAAAGAACAAAAGAGATTAAATCCCCATTAAAATCACAGCTTTCCACTTCATTTTGCTTTGTGTGCTTGTATGTCCAAACTTGAACTTGAAATGCTAGTTTGCAAGTAGCTCTAATGTGCAAACACAGCTTTTGTGAATTTGTTAGTGTTTGTGTTGCGAAGCAAGAGATCCGAATGCCGAAGAACAACAGATTAAAGCTTATGCAGTGTCAACACCACACTGGGAAAGAATTCTTACCCTCTATCACAGTCTTATCAGAGTGATAATCTGCATGGCCATGAAGAGCTGACTCTTATTTTTTGTTACACTGTTGGCTTAGTGCTAAGATTTCTTTGATTTTCTGCTGTTAGCTTTACCACCCAGTGTAGATATCCCCGGTCTTTCACAATTGCTCTCTTTCCTGCTAAGAAAACAAAACTTGCCTGTGTTTCAGTACTTCTTGGCAGCCTGCCTCCCACATATAGTTTAGGGTCAAATTTTCAACCTATTTGCTTTCCCTGAATTTAAGCATAGGTAATGGTATAATTAGCAAACAAAAATAAGTAATTTTTTCTCTTGGTTTGGGGATAAGTCCTGCCAAAAACTGTGTAAATACGCCTTGTAAGAAGGGACTGCAGATCATCAGAGAAAAGTGTACTTCAGAACTGTAGATCTGAAAATGTGGTTTGATACTAATTCGGTTTTGCAAAAGCAACTTGTGGAGCTCAATATTGTGACTGTTCTAATTTTTAAGGACTGGATGAATGTTTAAGAAAATTTAGAGGATCGCCATGACCAAATTTTTTAATAATCTGCCACCCTCCCTATGTTGACTAAAGCCTGGAAAAGCCCTGCACTTTGTATGACTTTTGCTGTGGGAGCCAGATAAAGGGAGGCCATAATTTCTCACGTAGCTGTCTGTAATCTGCTTTCCTCCAGCCCCCATCCCTGGAGGCCACTCTTACAACCTTTTGGAGCCACAATAGGCTTGTGTTAAAACACAGTGTATGGCTGGCTTTGCTGGATTCCTTCCTTCTCATGCATATGTTTCAAGTCCGTAATTAAGTCCTTACTTGCATTAGTGAAAGCAAAGGCTGCATTCTTTAAGGCTCAAATCTGAACCTCCAGTTCTAAGGAAACTTCTGCAACTGTTTCCTGTTTCTTACTTGGCAAACAGATGTCACCAAGATCCTTTCAAGCATTCTGGAGTGAAATGGATTATGCAATTTTCATATTTTTCAGTGGAGAAAAACCACTAGGATCCTCTAGAAAATGACCCTTTTGGCCAATTTTGCAGCTGTTAATTCCCTATGAAAATAGCTGATTTCCTCCAACCTACATGTAGACGTCCAGCTTTTACCATATTCTTCTGGCTAAATTAGGAGGCTGCCCAGTCAAGGTTCTGTGTTTTGTGGTATGTCTCTCAAATCATGAGTCACAGGCAATAAAGGGGCTAGCAAGTTAATTTGGAAGGAAGATAGCTAATGGAACATTAGGTAATGGTGGGTTGTATCTAGGTTCTCTCTCAATTTACCCAGCTCCTCCCTAACATTAGCAACATTTAAATACACCCCTGGGCATGATTTCACAAAAATGGAAACTTCAAATTATCCACATTAGTTCTTTATGTGTTCCTAATGGGGTTCTGATTCTCATTTATGCTGGCAGCTATTTAATAGAGAATTCTTTACAGTAACTTTAGTGTAAGGTGCTTCAGCATGTTAAATGATCCCCAAATATATTCTGTACTTGCTAAAATAATTATCAGCTTTTCAGAAGCACGGTAGGTAACAGTGAATTGCTAGATTAGGCGTGGTACAAAATCTTGTATCTGGAGTTAATGGAAAGATGTGTTACAGAGATATCCTGCAAATGCTCTCCAAGGGTCTCAAAGAACACATGAAAATGAATATATTCTTATCTACACATGAAGTTTTCACCTGTGAGGGTTTTCTTACGAAAAGCATGTAGTGATAAAACAATGGAAAAAGGCTTCAAACTGAAAAAGAGTAGATTTAGATTAGATACTAGGAGGAAATTCTTCACCTAGTTGGAAATTCTCCTAGTATCTAATCTAAATCTGGAACAGGTTGCCCAGAGGAATTGTGGAGGCCCCACCCATGGAAGCATTCAAGGCCAGGTTGGGTTGGGTTTTGATCGTCTTGGTCTGGAGCAAAGTGTCCCTGCCAATGGCAGGAGGACTGAAACTAGATGATCTTTAAGAACCTTTCCAACCCAAGCCATTCTATGGGTCTGTGAATCCAAATGTTATTCTACACATTTTGCAAATAAGGTTCAGAGTGGTTATTCATTTAAACCAGTTTAACAGCTCATGTAGAAGGATATGATTAATTAGAAATGGTAAATCTGATTCATGAGGAAGGACATTAGTTCTTTCTGAAATGTCTTTCACCTTTGAATTAATACAAATATGTAGTACCTTGAATTTTTGTCCATTTAAAGCTCTGTTCTTTTTCAGGTTTCATGATCAGTTCAAAAGTGGCTAACCTGTGTGCTACATTTTACATAATGCTGCAGTTCCAAATTGCAAAGTAATGTCAATCAAGTATAGCAGAATATTTACATCAGAAAAGAATTCTTAAATTAATTTCAGATCAACATGCTTTTCCAGCTAAAACAGGATGTCTAAACAGTTTGGGTGCAGCCATTTTATCTGGAGGTCATTTCTCATGTAAAAGCTGTTGGAACAATCCCTGAAGATCTAATGGCATCAATCCCAGGGAATATGGTAACCATTGGCTCAGGCTTCTGATAATGATGGTACACAGTCAGTTGAGAGTCAGGCTAATCTGTTCTTCCCAGCATGATGTGTTAGAGCTATGATTCACAAAATAGATCATCAAGCCCTTTGCTCCAAGGAGACAATCACAATCAAAACCCAAAGAAATAAAATAAAGCAGCTAACTAAGTCTAAATAAAATGGAAAAGGTGATTAAATGAAACAGGCTTAAAACCAAGGAAGTTTTCTTGGAGAAAGCTCTGTTTTGTGTGGGTGAATTTTGTTACAATACACAGATGCTGGAAAACTTTGAACATTTGACATTTTTCAGTGTAGCCATTTGAGAAACTATCCTCCTGCTTGTTACGAAATCTGTGGTAACAAAGTGTGTGCACATCACAATGAATTCTGAGAGGAGGACTTCTTTTAATCACTAAGTGGGAGTCATTTCTGCCTGACATCAAAGGATAGAACTGTGCGTTGATTCTGATAATGCCTGCTCATAATACCTTTTTCTGGGATCATTCATATAATTTGTTTGATTTCTAGTTCATTAACAATGTAGTCTTAGATGCCACATCAAATTAATTAATTAGTTACAAAATTATGCAATCAAACAGTTCTTAAAATGGACATTCATTACTTTCCATTTTAGATGTACTCTGCTAACAGTATGGCACACTGAAACAGTTGGCTTCCCTTTCAGTTCTCACTTTGATGATGTGATGGGTGATTTTAAACTCTAATTAGAAAGTTTCTTGTGAACCTGATCTTACTATTGAAAAATATTTCCTAAAATGCTGTGAGTTGCAGCTGACTTAGGATCTAATGGCAGCTTTGGAAGCCAGTCAAGTGAGTGATTGACATTGCATGACAGTACAGCTGCAAATTGGCTTTGAAATGGTCACAAGATTATGTCCAGGTGAATATCTGCAGTTCCTGAAGCTGTACTCCAATTAGACAGTTTTAATTTTCTTGAAAATGTATGAAAATATTTTTATGAATTCTCTGAAGCATAGGAAAGAGTTACTAATTTTTGTCAGAGAGCATTAATCTTTAATTAGGCCATTCTGATTTGGAGCCAAGTCCTGGAAGGGGTGACACTTGCCAGCTGGTTGGCTCAGACAGGGTTGTTGGGTTGTGAAGCAAAGCCCCCGAAGAACCAGAAGGCTTTTAATGAAGCCCTATGTGCTTCCACTGGCTCTTGTTAACACATATTTCCTTTTAATCTCCTATTTTCTCTGGGTTTCTTCTGTATCTCTACAGGCAGCTGCTTTCTTGTAGTGATAACTTTTTGTTGTAGCTCTAAGAGCAGACAAAAGTGTGTTTCAGTAGTTAGCAATATCCGTGTTACAGCCTAGCATCAGAGCTGTAGGCATAATGTCTGTCAAGTAGTTTATCTGAACCTATGCAGATCTACCTCCTGTTAAATGGGCCTGTTTCCTGGAGCTTGGATATAGTTCAGAACTTCAAATGAATGAAACTTTTCACACATCCAAGACATTTCAGTTACATATAAAAGGGCATTTAGGAAATATGATGGATTGAAAAAAGCAGAGCACTCTAAAAATTACAGGCATTCAGATGGTTTTTATTTGAGTCTTGGAAGCACTTGTTAACTTAGAAGGATTCAAATTCAGATTCAGTTTGCATGCAGAGTTTGTCTGAGATCTAGCTTCAGGTTTTACACAGTTATTGTTCTGTGTCATTTTCTTTCTTCCTGAAAATGCTAGTAGTTAAAAAAATAATTGCATTGACAGAAAGACCTAATTATATTGTGTGGGAGTGGGTGTCCAGTTGAGGTACAAGTTGTCAGGTCTCTTGCACTTCAGGTGCCCTGCATGTTTCTCTGCAAACAGAGACCACAGGTTTGTAAGTGTAGTTAAGTCTCTAATTGAATATAATTTGGATAGCACTTTGATTCACCTGGGAAAATGGTCACTCCTGCCTGCTGTACTGACCTGTGATGGTAACTGCCTTAGAAATTGAAACAGAGGTATTACTGGATTACATTTGATTAGGGTTCTGCACCTGAAAATTTGCCTATTTTTTCCAAGTGTATCAAATATTGCCTCAAAAACTATCACCTATTTCTTTAAATTGCTTTGGTCAAAAACGAAGATACCTAATAAAGGGAGGCATATATTGGATACATAGACTTCTTTCTACACTCTAGTTAAATGTTTCCTTAGCCTCAGTTCCTTAATCCAGGCTTGATCACTTTTTCAACAAATAAAGAGATCTGATGAGAGGTTGAAATACAAGTAATTTTGAGAACAGAATTAGTGATAACCTTAAAAATCATATGTTTTGTAGACATATTTGAAATTGTTTAAAAGCAAGAGGTAAGATCCAAACTAGAGCAATACTTTGAAGACAGGCTTTAAAAAAGGAATCCCAGACAACAAAATCCCATAGAAAATGAAAAATCCAAAAGGACATCTAGGTAAGTATAGTATTAGAATTATAGTTACATTTATTTTTGTATAATTCAGCCATGTAGAACTCACTGGTTGAGCTTTACAATATCACTTTGTAAACATTTTAAAGCTGACCTGACTGAAAACAAAAAGCAGGATGAAAGCATTTATTAAAAACTGACTACTCAACATGGTGTGATTGTTTGAGAGATATTCCTTGTTGTAGAATAAAACCTTCATGCAAGACAAGCATCTCCGTTTAGGGCACAGCTTTGCTTGTGTTCTAGCATTTGCAAAAGCAATTTGATGATGCTGGGAACCTGACCTTGCATCCCAGAAAGCCATACAAATAGATGTTTTTAGTAGCTCTCCAGCATGAAACTGGAGCATATTAGGAAATCTTGTGCCTGGTTGGGATACTGCTGTGCAATTGTTGCACACAGAAAGCTTCTAGAGCATTCCCCAGGAACTGGAATGGGTGACAGCCACAAAATGGATGGTAATTAGCAGCATGCTTGAGGCACTTTTTGCTTTCCCAAATAATTTTCAACAAAGTTTTTGTGACAAACTTTCAGAGCATATATTAAATAAGTTTCATAACTAAATGAACTTTTAAATGTTTCCTCCAGATCAGGTCAGGGAAAGATCAATTGCTTCTATTTTCAGGATAACACAGGGAATTTTTACAGACAGGGACAAAACTTCACCAGAATCTATTAAAGGAAAAAAGGCTGCTTTGTGTAAACCCAGCTGCTTGGAACTGTGCCAGCACATATCCTATAAGAATTAATCTTGGTTTTTTGGGGGGATGGCATCTAATTTACCGGCAGACACAATTTTCTATTTCTGAGGCATGCTTAGTACACAACAAGGCTGTCTTAATGGAGCATGGCAAGTCAAGTCAGCCACTGGAAAATGAATACCATAAAGCATCTCCTTGAAAACTTTTGCTCACTTTGGAAGAAGTGATTAGGGAAGTTTCTCCTCAGCCTCTTGTTCTTCTGGGAGGTGAATGCAAGACTTGGTAAATCCTCTGAACAACTTAGTGTTAATGAAGGAGACATTGTTAAGCAAGGGAGCACCCAGTTGTGAAGCAGACAAGGCCAGAGCCAAAATCTTCATTCAGAAGGATGTTGACACCTTTCAGCCACATACGAACTGGGAAATAACTGTCTTCTTTAGGTTGAGGTATAGGACTGCTTACCTAGGCTGGGCTGCTAGTCATATAGTTAGCTTGAAAGTGGAACCAAGCAGAGAAGACAAGTTTACAACAAATATATATTAATATATAATATATAATATATAATATATAATATATAATATATAATATATAATATATAATATATAATATATAATATA
>VZUI01034532.1:0-39796 GCA_013401135.1 Cettia cetti | reverse complement strand
CCTCTCCTCTCCTCTCCTCTCCTCTCCTCTCCTCTCCTCTCCTCTCCTCTCCTCTCCTCTCCTCTCCTCTCCATTCCAAGGACAGGACGTGCTTTCCCCTGTGTCCTGGAACATGTCAGGACCCACCTGCTCTGCTCTCTCTTGCAGCCTGCCCTGCAGGGACGTTCAAGGCCAGCCAGGGTGCGGGGCTGTGCGTGCCGTGCCCCCCGAACAGCCGCTCCAGCGCCGAGGCCTCGCCGGTGTGTCCCTGCCGCAACGGCTACTACCGGGCAGACTTCGACCCGCCGGCCGCCGCCTGCACCAGTGAGTACGGGGCCGGGGCTCGCTGCCCTCGCCCTGGGGGCAGCAGCAGGGATAAAGGCGCAATCCATGTGGAGTTTGTTTTATCTTCTCCCCCTGTACTGCTGTGGATGAGGGCAAGAGCGTGGCTGGGTGGGCAATGCGGAGGGATGGGATGGCCCCACGTCCCACCTTACTGGCAGCCTCTGGAATTTACACATCACCCGGGCAGCGGCAGTGATGGCAGGGAGATAGTCCCCAGGATAAATTAGGATTTAAAGGTATCTGCTCTGGCTGTCTTGTTCATAGTCTTGCAGATGGAATATTTTTTAATAGGGGGAAGGCTGCATTAAGAGTTGGTAGTCAGCGATGCGTCGCTGCTCGGCTGCCTGCCCAAGCTTCCTGGCAGGGCAGCAGTGTCCTCAAGCCTGTCTTTTGGTGGGAAAAGAGCCCAGGAGAGAGGAAAGAGCTGCTGTGCTCTTCAGCCTCAACAAACCTCAACTTGCCCCCCAAATACAGTCCAGGCCCTTGAACCACCCTATCATGGAGCTTTAGCATATGGGTGCTCTGGACCCTCCCTGCTCAGAAGTTCCCAAAGCACACATCAAGGAAAGGATTTGTGTGTTTTCCTGGATCACCTGAGCTCTCATACAGGTATTCAGCAGGTTGCACAACTACAGATAATTTACAGATCTTTATTATGCCTCGTTACGTAACTGATTTACAACAGTTGTGCGCTATAGGAATATAGGAAAAAAGTCTCTTTGCTGATTTTTATTTCTTCTCATCAGTGCTTGATTTTGCAGTGCTCCAATCTGAGGTGCCAGCTGTTCACCCACAAAGTTTCTCTGTGTCAGAGGAGTACATAACATTGTGCAGCTGCAGGCAGTGCCCTGGACTGGAACCCTTCCAAGGGCAATCCCTGCAGTTCCTGGGCCCCTGCAGAGGAGGGAAGGAACTGCAATTAAAGTGGGAGGAATTTGGGGAGGCAGCAGTTTGCTACTGGGAAAGGGAAGAAATACAAGTTTTTTTCTTTTTTCTTGAAAAGGTATTAGCTGCTTAAGGTATGGAGGGAGGATTTGGATTAAGGCTCGTGAGACAGGTTGCAGATTTTTGGGGGTGACTCACTAACATTGATCCTGTTGAGCCTTTGTGAGTCCTGCAGTCTTGCTCCCCTGGGGAATCAAGGTCCTTCTCCCTGCTCCTGCCCCTGCAACCCTCCTGTAACTCTCTGACATCTCACCATGGGGGAGCCTGGCAATGCTGCAGTGCCTCAGCTACAGGAAAGCTCTTTCCAGCAAGGATAGTGCACTGGTGGCTGCTCCATGACAGACACTTTTACTCCTGAAAAGGAAAAGGGTTAAAGGGAATGGAATTCTATGATCTTAATTTTTTTTAAGGCTGTCATTTCTCCAGGCCTTTGAACAAAATCTTTCATCCACATTATCCACAGCAGCAGCTTAGAGAGGCTCCCAGAGTGCCTCCATGCAGAATGACCTCTCCATCCCACCAGCCACGTCACCATAGTGCTGATGAATCTGTCCCTGTCCAGCCCATCCCTGGCCACAAACGGGGCTGATTTATCCACAGCCCTAATGATGTTCCCTGGCACACACACACACACACACACACACACACACACACACACACACACACACACACACGAGGAGAGCTCCCGTGGGATGGGTTTCCCCAAGACAGAGTGTGCTTCTCTCTCTTAACCCTTCCTTGCAGGTCAAGTCCTCCATCATTTTTATTGCTCCCTGTATCATGGCAAAGTCCTTTTTCTTTCTTGGAAGTGCAGCCCCCAGCCCAGCCAGCATGAGGAATTCCTTGCCTCCCTTATTTAATATAACCAAGCAGCTGAATTTTGTGGTTTTGGCTGCGGAGCCATCCTGGCTGACCCCAAATCCTTCCCTCCATCTGTGCAGACGTGTGTTTGTACCTCAGTGATGCTCTCCTGAATGGACTGCAGCCCCGATCCAGCAGCGCTTGCAATTGGAGCTACATTCAATTCCCATCCTCTGAAGCATTTGCAATGGCTCCTGAGGGCTTTGATCAATGCAATTTTCATCTCTTGTCCAACATGGGAGCTGCTTGCAAACCATGGAGTGGTGCCGGCTTTCCTCCATGCTGGGAAATTCCTGGGTTTCCAACACGAGATATTGAACCCTTAATAACCACTTTCCATTTTTGACTCTCTTCTCCTGCTGCTTCTCTGGTTCTCCATGGTGCTGGCTAAGTGATTTTTCTCTTGCTGGGATAATCTGCTCGAGGTGCTTCTCCATGTGAGCACTGCAGTTATCTCAGCATCTCCTGATGGGATTAAAATGGGTCCATCTTCACAGATAGATCCGTGTGCATTCCACACGGAGGTTTTTTTGGAGACTTAAGTGGGTTTGGGGCATGGGAGTTGTCATCTCCATCTGGGAAGCTTGTTTGCAGTGCAGGTGGTCGGTGTTGCCAGTGTGCAAAGTCTGACCCTGAGCTAAGCAAAGCTGTGGGCACCAAACCCCTCCTGAGGGAGGAGGTGATGGATAGTGCAGATCCCTGGGGTGTCCTCCTCTGCTGGAGCCTCCACGGGAAGACAAGGACCTGTCTCAATGCCTCTCCTTTCCCACAGGCGTCCCATCCGGCCCCCGCAACGTCATCTCCATCGTCAACGAGACGTCCATCATCCTGGAGTGGCACCCTCCGCGGGAGACGGGCGGCCGGGACGACGTCACCTACAACATCGTGTGCAAGAAGTGCCGCTCGGACCGGCGCGCCTGCTCCCGCTGCGACGACAACGTGGACTTCGTCCCCCGCCAGCTGGGGCTCACCGACACCCGCGTCTTCATCAGCAACCTCTGGGCTCACACCCCCTACACCTTCGAGATCCAGGCGGTCAACGGCGTGTCCAGCAAGAGCCCCTTCCCGCAGCAGCACGTCTCCGTCAACATCACCACCAACCAGGCCGGTGAGTCCCGCCTGCTGCCGGAGTTGGGCGGCCCCGCTGCCCCGCCAGCTCCGTGTGGCCAAAGGGAAAGGCTCCCGGGGTGTGAGGGGTGTGAGGGGTGTGGTGCCCCCAGCCCTGAGCGGGGAGAAAGGCCAGGAGAAGAGGGGGGAAGAGGAATGGGGATAGGGAGGGGTTGTAGGTGCCCTGGGCAGGGTGAGAGTTGGCTTGTGGGAGGGTTATCTGATACCTGCTTTTATCCCCCTCTAGATGGCTTGGGAATGAGATGGCATCGCCACTTTCCCCCTTGTTCCAGTTGGGAGAAGGGAGATGGGGTGAATCCAGCCTTGAAACACAGTCTGACTGTGTTACAGCACAGAGGGAGCAGCATCCTGGGGCTAAATCCAGGATCTGTCTCCTCTGGCACATATTTTTCCTCTTGTCTCCTTTTCCAGGCTCCCCTGCTCCCTTTCCTGTCCCCAGTCAGGCATCAGGAGCTGAATGAGCAGCTCTGGGTCAAAGGGGGATGCCAGTGGGGTGGGTGTGCAGATGGCAACGGGGCAATTGGTCCTGGGCTGCACTGAGGATCAGAGGGGATGGAAATCCATGTGCTCTGGGTTTAAAAAGGGAATGGGAATTCCCGCTTTGCGCCAGGGCGTGCAGCCTTTGCCCTCCTGCTCCCTCTGGATAGCACAATGGAGAAACCTGGTGTAAATATTTCGGTGTAAATATTTCAGTGTAAACCAGTGTAAATATTTCAGTCTCCTGGCTCCAGGGAATACAAATCTACATTTGTGCCTGGCTGGCATCCCTGTCTGCTGAACCACGTGCAGCCAAACCTTCCTCTTGTTTTTCCAGGCCTTTTTTTTTTCCTAGGGTGGATTTTTGGGGTGTTTCTTAGCTCTCCTCCCACCATGAGGAGCTGGCAACAGCCAGGTCACCCTCATCTGTCTGTCTGTATCCCAATGGTCCCTGTTTGTCTTTCAAAGGCTGATTACAAACATGGAAGTGCTGGGCTGTGGGGTAACTTGAAGGAAATTCCTCAAGGATATCCAAGGCATTGGTGTTCTCTCTCTAAAATCTCTTTGGATTTGCAGTGGGATTTTTCAACCATGTTCCTAGCCCCATCCAAATAGGGGAGTTAATAAAACAGCAGTCAATCTGGGTGCTTAATTTCAGCCCATGAGCATCTTCCTGGAGCAGATGTGGAGAGATTATATAGTATTATATATATATGTATATAAGAATATAAAATAGGATGATGTATTCTGGGTAAACAAAGGCAGTGCTGAACTATCCACATCTTCCACTGGAACCATGGGAAACAGGGCTTCTCCCACCCCCAGATTCCCTCCATGGCATGATCCCCAGGCTGGTTGTGCCGGGTTCAGGTATTCCCTGAATTCTCACAGGGAAACATTTTTCCTGCCCAACTCTGCCTGTACTTTAGGCATGGTGAGAGGAGGAGGAGGGCAGAGACAGCTGGATTGGGAGCTGACTCTGTGGACAGCACATGCCAGTGACCCTTTGGGTGTGGACAGCTTTGGATACCTTTCTTTTGATAGGATTAAGTGCAGGATTAGGGCTGTATTGGCTGACTCTGCCACTTGTAAGTATAGCTTGGAGGGCACAAAGCATTTGGAAAGGGATCTCCTGACTGATTTAGTGGCTCAGTGTCCCTAATGGCGGAAGGACAGTTTTCCTGGGAGAAGCACATTTGGCTGCTGGGGATGAGCATCCCCTAAGAGCAGCCCCAGCAGCTTCTCTGGAGCCAAAGCTGGGCTGGGGTGTCCCTGCCCTGGTTCCCTGTCACTGTCCTCAGGGTGGGCAGATTTTTGCTCCTACACCCCATTTCTGAGAGCATGTGGGGTGGCAGTTGTGGCACAGCTCCCTGGGTGCTGAATGCTGGCTCCCCAGAGGAGCTGTTACAGCAAAAGATGTCACACAGAGCTGAACCCTGTCACCAAACCTCGATTTGCCCCGCTGGGGAGAGCTTTGCTGTGTTTCTCCCACCATAGGAGACATCCTTGGAGCAAGCAGTCCCAGGGAGAAGGAACACCAAGGATTTCCAAGCCCCTAATTAAACAGAGCAGTTGGTTTAAATAGCAGAATTCCCTCAGTGGCTTGCTGCTCTGCTTCCACGCAAAGCTGCTGAGATATTGGTCTTCCCACTGCTCTTGAGTGAGCTGGTCCCATGGGGAAGCCAACACAGGCATGGGAGATGAGGGATGCCGTGGGGATTCTCCCCCTCCTCAGGGCCATTTTCCCTACCCCTCTCCATTAATGTTCCCTTGCTCCCCGCTTCCTCGGCAGCCCCCTCCACCGTGCCCATCATGCACCAGGTGAGTGCCACGATGAGGAGCATCACGCTGTCCTGGCCCCAGCCTGAGCAGCCCAACGGGATCATCCTGGACTACGAGATCCGCTACTACGAGAAGCTGAGCCGCATCTGCACGCCCGACGTGGGCAGCGCCGTGGGCTCCAGGCCGGCCCCGGTGAGCCTGGGGAGCCCTGCCCGGTGGGCTGGCCTGGGGGCAGGGGGGCAGGGGTAACAAACATCAGTGGGCTCTCAGACAGGCTCTGCTGGGAATGGTCAGGTAGAACAGGCACCAGGGCGCCCGAGCTGCCTCCAGAAGGTGGGAGTGAGTTGTGACTGCAGATGCTGAATCAAAGAGCAGCTTGAGTTGGAAAGGACCTTAAAGCTCATCTAGTTCCAACCCCCTGCCATGGAACACCTCTCACTAGATCAGGTTGCTCAGAGCCCTGTCCAGCCTGAGCCATTCCTTCCCTGTGGCAGCATTTGCCCAGCACATCAGTGCCCGTGGCCGCCTTGGCTCTGGTATTTGCTAGGATGAGCAGGGTCTTGAATCCTGGGGTGGCATCAGGAGGAGGGGAGGGGGTTGGAGAGGACCAGGGAAGGTTATGGAGGTTGTCCCTGCCCCGGGTCACTGCCTACCACTGGTCCTGTCCCTGGCAGCTGTCCTGTCCTGCAGGGGACATGCTCCCGATCCCTGCGATGAACCGTGCCTGGCTCAAGCTGTTCCATCCCTCCCGTGTCTTGCCAGCTCTAATGAATTCATCTAAGTATGAATAATTAGATGATCTCACCAGCAGCATCTTACCAGCAAAGCACTGGGGAACGTGGTAAAAAATGAGAGTGGAGATGCATGAGGTTCCCACCAAGGTCTAGGCCAAGGACCTGTGCCAGCAGGACTGCAGGAGCTGGGGATCTCAGCAGAGTTGCCCTTGAGCCTGCTTGAGCAGGGTCTCATAGGACACATTATGGTGTTTAGTGGAATCAGAATGGTTTGGGTTGGAAGAGACCTTAAAGATCATCCAGTTCCAACCCCCATGCTGTGGGCAGGGACACCAGGTTCCCATAACTGTGGGATGTTTCTGAAATGCACAAAGACGTCAATCATTTGAAGAGGAGGAATCTGTTGTTCATAAATTATTTTTGCTCTGGATGATCTTATTGTTTCCCTCTGCCACTCCATGCTCCCTGCTCTGGTGGGACCAGGGGGCTGCCTGGGAGGCATGTGCTGCAGGGGCTTCCCCAGTTCCTGTGGGTCCTGTTTCATAAAATCATAGAATGTTCTGGATTGAAGGGACCTTGATTCGCCTTGTTCCACCCCCTGCCATGGGCAGGGACACCTTCCACTGTCCCAGATTCTCCAAGCCCTGACCTGGCTTTGGACACTCGCAGGGATGGGGCAGCCACAGCTTCTCTGGGCACCCTGTGCCAGGGCCTTCTGACCCTCACAGGGGAGAATCTCTTCCGAATATCCAACCTAAATGTACTCTCTGTCAGTGGGAAACCATTCCCCCTTTTCCTGTGACTCCAGTGACTTACAAATAGTCACCCCTGTCTTTCTTGTAGCTCCCTCAGTTACTGGAAGGCCACAATTAGGTGACCCCAAAGCCTTCTTTCTCCAGGCTGAGCAATCACAGTTCTCCCAACCTTTCCTATGGAATCCTCTGTGTCAGGGACGCTCCTAAAGCAGAACCAGAGCCTCTCTTTTATCCCCCTGCAGCCGAACCCCACCCCTGCCCTCGCCAGGGCCAGGTGGGCTGCAGTCCTCCCGCTGTCCCCTGTCCCTGTCACACTGATTGTGGCTCTCTCGGGGTGCCCGCAGGACCACAACGAGTACAACTCCTCCATGGCGCGCAGCCAGACGAACACGGCGCGGCTGGAGGGGCTGCGGCCCGGCATGGTGTACGTGGTGCAGGTGCGCGCCCGCACCGTGGCCGGCTACGGCAAGTACAGCGGCAAGATGTGCTTCCAGACCCTCACGGACGGTGAGTGCGGCCGGGCCGGCGGCGCGGCGCCGTCTCCAGCTTTGTGCTCCGGTTGGATTAAAGGCGCTTGTCTGCGCAGCCCCCGTCCCGGCGGGCAGCGTGGCAGGAGCCGCTGATTTACGGCGCTGTCTCGTCAGCCGCCGGCGGGAGCAGCGAGCCGCTCCCAATCTCCCAGCTCCGGGTTTTCCCCCGCTATTTATTGCTGCCTCCAGCCCCGGGGACCGGCTGTGAGTGTGGCACGGTGTGATAGGGTGGGAGCAGGGTTGTAGACCCTTGGAGGAAGGACTCTGGGATGTTTTCCTGGGATACTTGGAGTCCATCTGAGCCACCAGGGCAAAGCTGGGTCGGTGAGACACATCTGAAAGCTGATTTCCCGTGCCAAAGGTGTGTGTTGGGCCAGCTTCATGACCTTCCTGGCTTCTTCTGGCCCCAGCCCTTCCCTGCACACACAAACACTGGCTTCCTTTAGAAACTACTAACTCATGGGAGTGTTTTCCATTAATCCCAGCTTGAGGACTTATCCAGAAGTTGGTGAGTGAAGCAGGTCCACCTACCCTGGGGCAGCTGAGAGCCTGTCCCTTGTTGCTGCTGTCGTGCTTCCTTCTCTGCTTAGGTGACATCCATGGCTTCCAGCCTCACTGCCTGTCTTTCCTAAAGCTTTTCTTCTTTCCTAAAGCTTTTCTTCTTCCCTAAAACGGGTCACCCCATGCTTGCATTCATGTCGAGTGCCAGCTGGGGTGGGAAGAGGAAAGCCATGCTGGGTGACCAAAGGGAAGGAAATGGTAATAAACCCCCCTCTAATGCCTCAAATATTCAGGATTAGAGAAGCGAGAAGAAAAATCCTGCCTCAAATAAGCAATTAATTGAAATTTAATAAGAATGGATTGTGTAGCTTATTAAATAATAATTGATTGTTAGATGAGAATTTCTCAGGTTTTAAGCAGCATGCAAGAGATAAATCTCGTTGCCAGTAATTAACTGCAGAGTAGAAAATACAGATAAAATGGTGCTAAATGTTTTGCTTTAACCCTTGTGTGTGGCTGCTGGCACAGCCTGGCAGACCTTGATGGGGTGTTTGGAGAGAGGGGGTATTTCTGGAATGCTACAGAAGCCCCAGGAATGTGGGATCTGCTGGATACTGCCTGTTGAGAGTACCCACACCACTGATGGGGCAGGGAAAAATGGGGGAGACACATGAAGGGTTCCAGTAGCTTTTTGGGGGTTCCTCCAGGCATAACCAGTCATCCTGTTGCCACCTGGGCTTTCATCCCAACCTGCTGCTGAAGGATGCAAGGGCTGACTGAGCAGAAAAAGGAGGTTCCAAGGGATTCTTGGTGAGGAAGGGATGCTGTGGATGCCATGGGTCTGCAAAAGGACTTGTCTCATGTTGAGATATTAAAACCTACAAGCAGACCTGCAGTGAGGGCTCCCAGGTTCTCCTGAGCCTCACTCCCAAACCTTCACTGTTTTGTGGTGGACTCTCTGTTGACTGATCTGGGTGAGGTCTTGGCACAGCATTCTCTGGCTGGCTTGGTTATTAATGGCGTTTTCCTCCTTTCCTACTTGTAGGAATTTTGTGTCTGTGAGACCTCATGTTAAAATCGGTCAAAGTGGTCAACAGCTTTAAATCATAGAGTCTCAAAAAGGTTTGGGTTGGAAGGGACCCTAAAGCTCATCACGTTCCAACCCTCTGCCATGTGCAGAGACTCCTTCTGGTAGATCAGGTTGCTCAATAAATGAATTTATTGAGGAAAGGGAAATGCCAAAGCCATGGGCAAGGCCACCTTGTGAACCTCATCTCTTTGGGAAACTGGGCCCATGCGCATTGGACTGACCTTATTTCCAGGATCTTCTCTCCCCTGTCTGTAAGGCAAAGGTGTGTGAGCCAAGCATGACAATCCTACCCGGTGCAACATGGCACCGGCTCACGCCCTGCCTCAGCTGACCGCCCTGCCTGGATCCCCCCTGTCCCACCACCTTGGGAGCAGCACCCATGGAATCAGAGGGGATCCCTTCCCAAAGGCTGCTCTCACTCCATGAGCGTGCCAGGGAGGATTGACCCCATCCCTCTTCTCTCACAGACGATTACAAGTCAGAGCTGAGAGAGCAGCTGCCTTTGATCGCGGGCTCCGCAGCCGCCGGAGTGGTCTTCATCGTCTCCCTGGTGGCCATCTCCATCGTCTGCAGCAGGTGGGTCCCTGGAAGGTGGAGGTGGTGAGGTGCAGATTAGGGCTAGGAGGAGTGGGGTGGGGTATCCATGTGGCCAGAGGGAGCAGCACGATGCCACCACTCCTGGAGGGCTGCTGGCAGGGGAGCGGTGTGGGGCCAGCAGCGCTGCTGATCCCTGAAGCCTGGCTGTTCTCTCCCCTGTCCTCCCAGGAAGCGTGCCTACAGCAAGGAGGCGGTGTACAGTGACAAACTGCAGCACTACAGCACCGGCAGAGGTGAGCAGGGAAAGTGGGAAAGCAGACAGGGGACATGCTCCCAAACCTGCACCTGGCATGTGCCACACTCCTCCCCTCCCGTGGGAAGACTGTGGGGTGGTGGGAGCCCCCATGGCAGATGGACATGACCATAGGGTGGGAGTGGAGATGTCCACATGTGTCTTGTCAGGCTGTGGGAGAGGGCAGGATGCAGTGGTGCAGCACTGTGGGTGGGAAGAGTACCAGGAGGCATTTGGGGAATGATAATGGATTTGGGGATATGGCAGGGTAGGGGACAAGGGGTGGGGAGAGAATGCTGTGAAGGCTCCCAAAGGAGGAAAGAAGGGAGAGAGGTGGTGTTCAGAGAAAGGGTGAGCCCTTGCTCTCCTTCCACAGGCTCTGCCTGGTCTGGATTGATGCTGAGCTGTTAGAGGGATTCTGGATTTTGGGAGCATGGCTGGAGTGTGGGTTCTGGTGGCTAGAATTGCTGGTGTCCTGGCTGTGTGGCTGATGCTTGCCCTGTCTCTTGCTCTGGAAAGGATGTGCAGCCAGTGACTGGGAATGTTTAACTGGCTTTGGGCTGCTGATCCCCTTGGCAAACAATTAGGAGAGCCTGAGCTTTTCCTCGGAGACCTCTGTGGCTGGTGGAGCTGTGCACCACAATTAATTCCAAGTGTATTTGTGTGCAATGTCTGCTCTGGTTCCCCTCCAGCAGCCAGCACTGCAAATGGAAATAAAGCAGCAAAGCAGCAGCTTTGGGGGGCAGGATTTTCCTGGTGTCCGCCGGTTCCGTGCCCCTTCCCTGTGGGATGTAAATCCCATTTACATTCTCCCAGAGATGCTCCTCAGGTGCAGTTTTCATGTGGGAAAAACCATCTTTGTCCTGCATGCCTCCTTGGGGGAAAGATGCAGGGATGGAGGAAGGATGGGTGGGGAAGGCAGGGAACAGTACGGGTGAGCAGAGGGGAGAAATGGGGATGGAGCAATCAGCCCGGCAGAGAAGAACAGGAGGGCTGGAGAGGACTAAAGAGGGATTGGAGATAAGCAGGAGAGTCCAGCTGAAAGAGCAAAGCACCCTGGATCTCTTTAGACCCTCTTGGCATCACACAGAACCCTCCCAACGTGGTGGCAGCACTGAGGGGGACCCTGAACCTCCTGGTAGACAATAAACTGTTTTCCAAACATCACCAGGTGAAGACAGACCTGTGCTTTTCCTCCCTCTTTTCTCCATGTTTCTGCACGTGGGGGGGCAGGGCAAGATTAATTTGATGCCTGATGGATAAACTCACATCAGGCTGCAGGCAGACTAATTTTTCATATTTTCTGCCTGTTTTGAAGCATTCCCTACTACACATGCATCCCTAGCTGGCCCCAAGCACCCCTAAACCCAGGATGCTGAACCTAGGTAGGGAAGCAATGAAGCATGTGCCTGTCCTGGGTTTCTGAGCCTGGGGGCTGTGATGGCTGGTGTCAGAAATCCGGGGTGCCAGCAGTACCCTGTCAAGGTTACTGAGCCCCCAGGGCGCTCCGTCACTGCAGAGGCTGGAGCAAAACAGGTGGGAAATTTGTGGTGAGCAACTAATGGAGTAATGAGAGCATCCTCTGGAACAAATCACCATGTGTTCAGTGGCACAGCAATTGCAGCCTCCCAGCACAGCTCTGCCATCCCTCCAGCAGCCCCCTGGGATCACCTGCTGCTGGCAGGGTGCTCCAAGTGGATTTTGGGGTGAGATGGGATCTCTCGGGGTGTAATTTTTTGTGGTTTATCCCTTCCATTGCTTCACTGGGGGCTTTGAGATTGGTCAAATAGGAAAGATGACCTGTTGAAGCACCAGCAATTCAGCAGGAAGGGTTTTTGTCTGTCCCCATGATATTAATTGCCAAGGAAACATGATGCCAGAAGGAATTGGCCACTGGAGTCAGGGTTGTGGTGCAGAGTGCTTCAACTTTTGAAGAGTGATAAAAAATTTGCCCTTGTCTGCAGTAGTGAAAAATGGCATAATCCAGTTTTTCAGGATTCTTGAGATGATTTTAAAAGCACAAAGCTCTTTGCAGGTGAGCTCACCATGGGTATCTTTGGTGGTGTGCTCCAGTGCCTGGAACTTCACCCAGCTTTTGCTGGTGTGGGAATGATGAGCTGGGGGCTGATGTTGGCAGAGATTTAGGTGCCCAGTCCCTCATTTGGATGGGATGAGGATGAAAGGGGAGCTCATCCTGGTGATTATTGAGCCTGTGGACAGACCCTGGGGCACATCAGAGGGTGTTTGAAAACCAGCCTGTGTTGACAGAGGACTGGAAACTTGGGCATTGTTTTCTCCTCTATATTTTCAATATTTTGATCAGTGAGCTAGTCTCTGTTATGATCCTGTAAATCCCTTTGTAATCCTGGCTGGAGCATCAGCTGCTCTTGTAAAAGAATTTATGGGGCAGTTAAAGTGTATGAGACAGAGCCATAAAGGGATTTATGAACTGGGAGATGCACAGATGGCTTCATTGCAGCCTCCCCTGCCTCTGAGGTGCAGAACTTCTGCCCCAAAGGCCCAGTTTGGGGGGTGAGGATGCTCCTGCCTGGTCCTTCCTGAATCTGTGATGCCCCACAAGCAGCCCTCCCCTGGTGGCTGTTTGGCAGCAGCAGAGCCCACTGTGGGGCTTTTGCGACTCCTCCTGACATATTTCACAGCTGGGAGCTGATTCAGATTCCTGGTGCAGAGGTGATGCTGTGGTCCATACATCCATCTGTGTGCTGGCTCTGGAGGGACTCTGGTGTGATGGGATCATGGCCTTGGAAAGGTCCTGAGCAGTGTTACTGAGGGCTGGTAATCCCTGTAAGGGTGAGGTGCCTTGGGGAGGGGACCATGCAGCGATGTCCCTCCTGGTCTCCTCCAGAGATGACCTTGAGGGTCTGCTGTGCCATCCACAGTCCTCTTTTTGGGTGAGAAATGGCACAGGAAGCTGACTGCCCCCCAGGGGGACACCACAGCCCGTTGTAGGTCCCTTTTGGGTGGCAGTACAACACCAGTGTCCTGCTGAGCCCTGTGACCTCACTGTGACTCGCCACCGTGCCCCTTGGCAGCTCCGTAAGCCCCTGACATCCAGAGGTGACATCTGCATACCCATTGGGGAAATCTGGGGGCCTGTTCTCATTTTTTCCCCCTTGGAAAAGGGCAAGAGCCCACTCTCTGCATGTCCCTGCAGCATGGCCAGGTCCTGCTGCCACGGGTTGCCCTGGGGAGGGACCACCGGCATGTCCTGGTGTCCAGCCAGGCCGTATTTCACGGATCCATACAGGTTGTTGCTTATAATTGCTGCACTCTGTCAATTTAGTAGCCGCCACAAAGCCATCAGAGGCCTTTTTGGGTAAATAAATATTTCTTCACTAACGTGTGGAGCCTCATAAAGCCTTCACTGTAAAGCCAGCATGCTGTAGTTCAGGTCTGTAACTGCTCCCATTGAGGAGGAAGAGGAAGGATAATGGTAGAAGAGCAGAGGGCAGAGAGGGAGAGGAGAAGGTGCAGGGGAGAGCTGGGTGAATTGGTGGCCCAAAGGGTCTGTGGAGGTGGTGTAGGTGAGTACAGTGATAGCAGCCACTTAGTGGACAGAAGTGTGAGGACAGAAGGGTCTCCAGTTCTTGGCTATGGTACAACTGCTCTTGGTTTTCCAGGCTGCCCTGAGACTGTGGGGATCCACTGCACCTGGCATTGTTCAAGGCCAGGTTGGATGGGGCTTGGAGCAAACTGGCTTAGTGGAAGGTGTCCCTGCTCATGGGGAATAGTCTGGAATAAACTTTGAGCTCCTTCCAACCCAAACAATTCTATTAGCTCTGTTTCTGTAATTCTCTCCCTTTTTCTGTTGTTCCTGTCTTCCCTGTAACAAGGGTCTCCAGGGATGAAGATCTACATCGACCCCTTCACCTACGAGGACCCCAACGAGGCCGTCCGAGAGTTTGCCAAGGAGATCGATGTGTCCTTCGTGAAGATTGAAGAAGTCATTGGGGCAGGTGGGTCTCTCTGTGTCCTGCTGCCCATCCTTCCCTGCCCTCTCTGCTGCTCCTGCGTGCCTGTCCACCCACCTGGAGCAACTTGGTGGAGGAGCACACACGCTCCTTCACCTGGAAGCCCTCAATGAAGCCTTGAAGCATCAGGTTTTCCTGGGTTTGTGATGGGTTAGGGTGGACATGAGGTTTTTTTGTACTCTCAAAGTTCCCCTGAGGTGGGAAAGGCTCCAGGAATGTATTCACTGGCTGACCATGGGGCCTCTTGGGATTTTCTGTGTGGCTTTTCCATGAGATAACAAGAAAAGCCCAATCTCACTGTAGTCTGTGCCATATTTCCCTACATATGTATATATACACACATAGGCATGTGTGTGTGATCCATGCTGTTTTATTGCCATTTTTAAATAACTGTGTCATACTTTCAGAAGAGAAAGTGAGAAGCCGGGGAGGGGAAGCTGTGAGGAAGCAATGAGTCAGTTTGTTTGGGATCAAGTTCAGCAATGTATCACCTGCCCTTTGCTGCTCATCAAGGCAAAGTGCCTGCAAACATGCCTTAAATGTAATCCCTCCACAGGCAAATTTTGCTTTGGTGAAGTGAAAGCTCTCCTGCTTTCTCTGTATTTTAAATCAGAGAACAGCAATGTAAATAGCCCAATTATTTTCCACCCCAAGATAAGTGATGTGCAGAAAGGCAGCCAAGATTAACAACGCTGACACCTGATATTTGAGGTAGTCCTTAAATGTGGATGCACTTTCCCTGCAAATCCTCCTTGTCGGGGTTTGCACAGGCAGCTGCAGCCTCTGCCTGTGTCAATGTTGGGCTGTCACCTTGGAAAGGTTGTAAACTGAAACACGTCCCCAGTAGCATGGCCCTTTTAAAGAGGACAGGTAAGCAGATTTGTAGAGGAGAGCGTTGTTGAAGTATGAATTGGCTGCCATTTCTCAGCTGGGCAAGGACCCTTTGCTCTTTGCAATGTTTACTGTGGAGGAGGAAGAGGAGGTGGTTGCTCTGGTGTTGATCGATCCAAGGTTGGACTCAGCGATCTTGGAGGTCTTTTCCAACCTAAACGATTCCATCTTGTGCTGGCAGGGGAGTTTGGAGAGGTGTACAAAGGGCGCCTGAAGCTGCCAGGCAAGCGGGAGATCTACGTGGCCATCAAGACGCTCAAGGCCGGGTACTCGGAGAAGCAGCGCCGGGATTTCCTGAGCGAGGCCAGCATCATGGGGCAGTTCGACCACCCCAACATCATTCGCCTGGAAGGGGTGGTCACCAAGAGCCGGCCCGTCATGATCATCACTGAGTTCATGGAGAACGGGGCCTTGGACTCGTTCCTGCGGGTAAGGCCACGTGGGATTTGGGAATGAGATGTTGGTGGCCCTTTTGTAAGTCTCAGCCCGTTTGCCTAGTTTGGGAGCTGGCTGGAGTGTGCCATACATCTCTAAATGTGTGTTTGGGGGTGCTTGCTTCTGCTGTAATCAGGCAGGGCAGCTGGAGTCCTCTGGGAGGTGCAGCTGAGGTCAGGGTGAGTGGCCCTGGTCCCACTGTGGGGTCTGCATGCTCACCCCAGTGCCTGCTCTTTCTGCTCGCAGCAAAACGATGGGCAGTTCACAGTGATCCAGCTGGTGGGAATGCTCAGAGGCATTGCTGCTGGGATGAAGTACCTGGCAGAGATGAATTATGTGCATCGAGATCTGGCTGCCAGGAACATCCTGGTCAACAGCAACCTGGTGTGCAAGGTGTCCGACTTTGGCCTCTCGCGGTACCTGCAGGACGATACGTCTGACCCCACCTACACCAGCTCCTTGGTAGGTACCTCCTGCAGGATGTTCTCCTGCCCAGCATTCCCTGTGCCCTGAACCTGGGAGAAGGGTTCTGGATGTACAGTCTGGCATGGGTGGGAGTACCTCATGATTGTTCCCACCACAGAGGTTCATGGTCCAGAGGTCCTGGCTGTGGTTTCCAAAAATTACCCTCTTTTCCCTCCTTTCTGTTTCTCCTTTTTAGAAGTTTTCCACCTGTCTCCTCCCTAAGCATCTTTCTGCCTTCTGCAGTTTCCAGATAAGCCTCTTCCCTCTCCTCTGTGGAGGGAAGGTGCACTGAGGAGTCCCTGGAAAGAAGGAAGGGGAGGCAGGGAGATCACAGCAACTCCTGGCGATGGTGTTTTAACTTCCCTTCCCCCAGCACTCCAGGTCTGGTCTGCTTTTCCCTGCTGGAAACTTGTTCCAAGCATAAATTAAAGAGACAAGCCTAACGGGAGCCATCCTTCTCCTCCTTAATTAACTCATTTGTAGGTAATGGCAGCTCTCTTCTCCCCCTGCTCCTGGCTACCCCAGGGGACCCCCAGCTCCCCACCATGGCCATTGTCCTGCCTGTGAGCCCCTGAGAGGTGTTAAGGATGATCAGAGGGGAAGGGGATGAGCAACTCGTTGGCCTCATCTAATGAATTAATCAGAAGAGTGTGCGGTGGGTGCCGGCACGAGGCTGCACCAGCTCCTGCCAAAGCAGTTCCTTGGGCTGCTGAGCTGTGCCCAGGTGCCAGGGCTGGCTCCAGCTGCCAAAATGGAAAAGCCTTTAAGGCTGACTCAGTTTTGGCTCAGTTTCAGCCCCCCCTCACTGTCCCTCCCCTGCTCACTGGGATGTTCCTGCTCCTCCCCAGATCTGCCCCGCTCCCTGCCCAGACCCTTCCTGCAGGCAGCAGCCTTTGAGCAGACATGCAGCTTTTATTTTTCCTTCAAAGACCCCAGCGGTAGCTGCTGAGATGAGGCATGAATTAGTCTTTTCCCCACCTTCAGAGATAAAAAGAGATTATCTCATCTGTGTTTTTATTTAATTTAGGCCATAATAGATCTCCCTGGCAGCTGGGAAGTGATGCTGTGCCTGCGATTGCATCACTCTGCCTCCCACAGCAGGCTTTTCGCTCTGGGGAAAAGGCAGGAAAAACAACCTAGCAGTTAATTTCTCCACTTGTAGTTATTCAAATCAAATTTTTTGCCATTCATCCTTCAAGAGCGGCTGACGCGTCCTCGGAAAGGCTACGGAAAATGATTGTGCTAAACGATTTACAATGCAGTCCTGCCCCCAGAAAATTCCTGTGCGTGTCAGTGGTTTTCCTTATCTCTTGGCTTTTTTGGGGGTTATTTTATGGAGCTTTGCCAGGGAGCAGTCCCTCTGTGCGTGCTGCCCCTCCTCACATCCCTGTGCCCTTGGCATGGCCTTTGGCCCTGGGAGCTACCCTGGCTTGGTGGGGTGGCTTGAGATGCTGAGCCTGATTTGAGGCTTTGGGAGAAATGAGGAGCTCTCTGCCAAAGACACTTTCCTACACCAGTGCTTTCCATTGGGCTTTAAAGGTGTTTTGCTTTTTGCCTTCCGCTCCAAAAGTAGCGCTGGAAGGACATTCTGGCAGCTGTGGGAGCCCAGATGAATATGTAGAGGATGCTTTTAATTCAACCTTGTTTCCATTGAAGGGCAAGGGGTGGGGATGCCTGTGTCTCCTCACCTGTGACGAGCACTAGCCAGTCGTGCTTAGCCTTGTCACCTGGTGACTCCCTAGGAAGGGACCTGGGGACAGGCCACTGATGTGCTGGGTCCTGCAGGGCAGCTGGAGTGGGGTGGTGTCAGTCAATGGGGTAAATCCTTGGGTACACCCATTTGTTTTGTTCAGCTAAGCCATTTTAGGCAGGTACGAGATACATTCATGCGATTGTTTTTGGCTCCTGCCTCCTCGTCCCATCAGGTGCCACCTGCCCCACTCCTTGGTGGGGTCCCCACAGACCCATGGTTTGGGGTGTGTGGGATGGCCCCAACCCTCACTTGTGGGCATCCAGCCACCTCTGCCTAGGAAGACATTTCTCAGCTGAAGTCCCTTTTTCTGTAGGGGGGGAAGATCCCTGTCAGGTGGACGGCTCCGGAGGCCATCGCCTACCGCAAGTTCACCTCGGCCAGCGACGTCTGGAGCTACGGCATCGTCATGTGGGAGGTGATGTCGTTCGGGGAGAGGCCCTACTGGGACATGTCCAACCAAGATGTAAGCACTGGGGGTCACCCACACTGCTCTGGGGGCCAGGGGGTGCTCATTCCCAAAAGAAATCCCTGCCTGGAGTGCTCTCTGCTCCTTCCTGGAGCCTCAGGAGCACTCAGTTCGGCGATGAAACACGCTGGTGAGCGAGAGAATGCAAGGAGGGAAATTGGGAAGAAAAGCCAGTGGGCTGGTAATTGGACTTCAGCAAGCTGCAGGGCCTTTGAAAATGTTCAGAGGGTTTACAAGCGGGGAAGGAGCTTTGGAAGTGTGACTGCTGTACTCCAGCGAGATCCACCGAGATAATGAGTGGCAGCTCTCCACTGGGAGGAACTGCAGCCGTGCAGCATCAGAGCGGAGATTAACCTCTGAGAGCAGCCGGCTCCTCCCGCTCCCTTGGCTGCTGATCAGCCAGGATGGCCGTGCCTTCCCGGCTGCCTGCAGCCCCTCTGCCTGCGCAAGCAGCTCGGGGAGCCCCTCGAGTCCTTCATCCACTTTCCCCCTCACTCATCCGTCCTCATCCATCCTCAGGTCATCAACGCCATCGAGCAGGACTACCGGCTCCCGCCGCCCATGGACTGCCCGGCCGCCCTGCACCAGCTGATGCTGGACTGCTGGCAGAAGGACCGCAACACCCGCCCGCGCTTCTCCGAGATCGTCAACACCCTCGACAAAATGATCCGCAACCCGGCAAGCCTCAAAACTGTGGCGACCATCACCGCTGTGTGAGTGCTGCTCCCTGTCACCGTCCCGCGCCGTGGGGAGAGGCTCCCCGAGCGGCTCCGGGATCCATAAATCCTTGGGCAGGGGGCAGGGGGCTCTGCCTTGGCTCTGCCTGACAGTCAGACAAAGAGCATGCAGTTTTCAGCCGAGTAACGGCAGTAATTCTTTGCTATTGATTCTTTATGGTGTGTGACCATTTGGGTGCGGTGGCTGCTGTGACAGTGCCTCATCCCTGTGACTCCCAAAGCTGGAATACAACGTGCAAGCTTGCAAAGCACTGCTTGGCACAGCAGTATTCCCATGGGACAGGCCTTCCTCATGGCCTTCCATGGGTGTGTGCTGGGGGAGCACAGGGACACTGGGGGTGGATTGGGGAGTGTGTCCCTGTGCTGGCCGGGCTCAGGCAGGGCACCCCTCGGTGCCAGCCGGGCCTGTCCCCAGCGGTGTGTCCTGTTTCAGGCCTTCTCAGCCCCTCCTCGACCGCTCCATCCCCGACTTCACTGCCTTTACCTCAGTAGATGACTGGCTGAGTGCTGTGAAGATGAGCCAGTACCGGGACAGCTTCCTGACCGCTGGCTTCACCTCCCTGCAGCTGGTGGCCCAGATGACGTCCGAGTGAGTTGGCCGTGCCAGGGCTGCCTGGAAGTGGGGTGCTGGCCAGCTGGGGAGGTGGGGAGGTCAGTTCGTGGCAAGGGACAGGTGTGAGCATCCCTCACATTAGTCACCCAGAGTCTGGAGGTGGCCACATTCACTGTTTGGGGGTCAATGTGTGGGTGTATCCCTGCTCTCAGACCCAGTGAGGCTCACAGGGCCGTGCTTGGGCTCTGTGGATGTTCCAGCTGAGCTTACCTCCCTCAGCTCCCTTAGCAACAGCAAAGCAGGTTCACCACCCTCAGCTGCCCACTGACCTTCTGTCTGTCTGTCTGTCTTCCAGAGACCTCCTGAGAATAGGGGTGACTTTGGCTGGGCACCAGAAGAAGATCCTGAACAGCGTCCAGTCCATGCGAGTCCAGATGAGCCAGTCTCCGACCTCGATGGCATGACGTCCCTTGTTCCGTGGGGAGGGGCCGGGGAGGGCGCGCAGCGCAGGGCAGAGGTGGGAGGGGAGGAACTGAGCGGGGCAGCGCCGGGAGAGGAGCCGCCGCTGCCTGGGGACTGCCACTGCAGCCAAAGGATGTTCCTGGGACTCACCTCTGACTGGTGACTTCCCTTCCTCACCAACAGAAGCACACTTACCAATGTCATGGGGGACAGCGTATAAATACATATAAATATGTACAAATCATATATTTAAAAAGCAAAGCAAAACAAAAAAATCATAACAGTGAAGACAAACCAATGTGCGTTGGGGAAGCAAACCCAAACCCTAGAGACCAGACTCCAATCCTGCCACCAGTGAGCAGTGGTCAAAACTGAGAAGGAGGAAGGGGCTGTTGGGGAAGGGAGAGGCACGAGATGAAGCATCCTGTCCGGAGAAACCACCTTCCTTTTTCTTCTTTCGCCCTTCCTCCCTGCCCCGGCCCTCCTGGCTCACCCTGCTCCCCTCTCTGCTCACGGACTGGGTGGAAGCATCCTCAGATGTCTCTGCAGCTCCCTGCCATCCCACCTGGGTACTGCTCCAGCAACTACCAAAGGACTTCGCTGACCACTGCATGGGGGATCCGACTCAATCCAGTTAATGTCTTCATATTGAAGAAGAGATGTACCTTCAATAGAAAACCTTGGGTTTTGGTTTTGTTTTTTTTTTCTCTTTTGCTTGCATTTTTTTGCAAAAAGGAAAAAAAGGATTAAAAAAACACAAACAAACAAACTCTCCATCCTGGAAAATGGAAAGAGGTGTTCCCGTGTGTGTGTGTGCGCGCTCGTGCGCCTGTGTATGTTGTCAACCCTCCGTGGACTCACTGCTTGTCCATGACTGAAGACCAGTGCTGACCTGCAGCTGGCGGCCGGTGCCCAGCCCGGGGGGCCAAGGCTTGTGCCCAGAGCCCCCAGGGGCGGGAGGCAGCCAGGAAGCCGCCGGCCATGAAGGAAGCGCTCGGCATCCTGCACGTGGGGAGGAGGATGCCGAGGGCCGGCCGGCGCGGCGGGGATGGGACGGGACTGGAGGAGCCACCGTGGGGCTGTGACTGGGTTGGTGGCTGCTGCAGGAGGAGAGATGCTCTGGGAAATGGACTGCTCAGGCCTCCAGGGCCTCGGTGATGTCTGGAAGATGGCTATGGAGGACTTTTTCCCCCATCTTGTGGACCTGAAGATTTTGATATTGATTTATGGACTTAGGTTTCATGGTTTCAGAGGTAGGTCTGGGTGTCTCATGTGTCTCTGTCCATCTGTCTGTCCTGCTCTGTATTTTTCTGCTCTTCTTTATATCCTTTCCCTGTGGAGGTTTCCCCATATAATTTGATCTTTATTACTCTTTTTTTTTGTTCCTCCATTGGTCTCCTAGACAAATTGATCCAGTTAAAATTGCCCAACACGTGTCAGTGTTTACCCAGAATATTGTAAGGCTGGGCCATCTGACATCCCCCTGCGGATCACGCCAGGAGTTTATAAAACAAATGAACTCTTAATAAGGCTTTCACTTAGAGGTCTGTGTGTGAGTTGCAGTGATCCATCACCGTGCTCTCACCAGCGCTGTGCTGGCACCCGTGTGCTGGCAGAGCAGTGGCACGGGCTGGCTGTGGCTGTGCCTCAGGGGCTGCAGGTCCCAGCTGGGATTTGGTGGTGCAGTGGCTCATACGTACACAGAGACCCTCTGTCCTCCTCATTCACCTTCTGTCCTCCTCACTCACCCTCCATCTTCCTCACTCAGCCTCTGTCCCCCCTCACTCCTCCATCCTCACATCTGCTAGTGCCATGGGGTTGTCCTGCATCCATCCATGTCCTGGGGGTGTTCCTGAGCCACAGGGATGCCCCATGTCCAGCTGTGTTACAGGGGCTGCTTTACTTCTCAGCCCACATCTGTCTGTGCCACAGTGATGTCCTGTGTCCATCAGTGCTGTGAGGATGGCTCACGCCCATCCAGGCTGTGGTTTTTCTCTGTGTCTGTCCTTGCCATGCCCACATCCAAATAGACCATGGGATTGCTCCATGACCATCTGCCCCATTGTATTCCCATCTATGCCTGGAGATCCCTCACCAGATTTGCTTGTTGCCACTGAGCACAAGGAGTCAAGCCTGTGCTCTGCCTGCACTGTCCCCCCTGTGTTGGGGCTGTTAGGGTCCTGTGTGGCTGGGTGGCCCCCCATGTATCCCGTGAGGAGCACGTGCTCAGTTCATAGTGCTTTATGAGGAGCACGTTCAAGCTCAATGGTTCATCACCACCAGCAGGTGAAGGACCCTCTGGGGTGCTCTTTAAACCTCCAGGTTTTTTTCTTCCATTGCCCAAGGCAGATGACCCATGCTCTGCCGAAGAACGGGAACTAACAAGATGCAGGAATGAGCTTGTTTCAATTCACTGAACTCCCCCCAGAGAAAGAGGCAGAGAAAAACACCCCTTGTTTACAACAGCAGGGACTGCTCCTCTTCCTGTCTGATAGACGATTGCTAATACCTCTCGGGATGTTGGCGGCCCAAATCTGTATTCCAGGATGTTGTCACACGCAGCACAACATGCAGATGGAGCGGGCGCCGCGCATGCTAATGCGCCGCCCCGCCACATTGGTATTCGCTGGCACTGAAGGGTCCTTTGTGGGTTTTTTTTATGATTTCTCTTTTATTAGAAGGAAGCTAAAGGCGTTTAAAGGAACGAGTGACAGCCACACAGGCTAAATATCAATACTGCACTTTTATGGCTCCCCTGCCGCTGTCGCAGGTTCTGTGAGCACCTGCGAGGCAGCTGCTGCTGCCTGCTCGGTGCCATCCCTGCCCCAGCACACCACGGCAACCCTGGCTTGGTGTAAACCCTTTCATGCAGAACCACAGTGTCACAGGGTGAGAATGCATCTCTGAGACCATCGAGTCCAGCCTGTGACTGATCCCCCCATTGTGTCGGCCAGTCCAGAGAACTGAGTGCCATGTCCACCATTCCTTGAACACCTTGAAGGATGGGCGTTCCACCACCTCCCTGGGCAGCCCATTCCAATGTTCAGTCACTCCTTCAGTGAAGAAATTCTTCCTGGTGTCCAGCTTGAACCTCTCCTGGCACAGCTTGACGCCATTTCATCATGAATATGAAATGTGAATCATTCATTCCTGCCCATCCCACCCAGCAGACCAGGTACCCCTGAGGGATCAAACAGGCTGTCTGGGTGCTCAGGTGCTATCAGAGATGCCATGACCTTCTTGGTTCAGTTTTCCAGGATGGATGATGATCCTTGGCTCTGGGCCACCAGCAGTGCCCTTGGGCATTCCCTGGGCTGGTGGCCTTTCCATTCTGTTGCCCTTTCCCAACTGTCCAACATCTGATGTCTCCTGAGCTGTGTCAGAGCAGATGATTCCCATATCCCACCACTCCTAACCAGCTGTCCCCACATCTTGGCCTTATGCTGGGACCTGGATATGTCCCCCTCCAGGGTCATGCAAGAGCCCAGCAGCAGAGTGGGGGTGCTCAGGGCTGAGCAAGGAGAGTGCAGGTGGGCTCAAGCAAATCCCTGCAGAGAGGAGGTTTCATGGGCCAAGGGAGTTGCTGTCAAGCTGGTACTTGAGGGAGGGTCACCACGGGCCACCTGTTCTCTTGCCTTTCAATAAAAGTTGTTTCATCCAAACCAGAAGATTTAATGAAAGGCCATCAGTCTGTTAGTGGAAAACAAAGGGGAAAATCCAAAATAGCCATGCTTTGGTTTTGCTTTTTGTTGAAAAAAACCAGCATAAAAATTTCAGATGACTCCTGACAGACTGTTTGTTTCTTTAGAGGCCTTTCTTCCATGTAAAACCAATTTTTCAAACTGTGAAGCCTTTCTGTCTGGAAGTGACAGTGTTATCCCTGCCAGGCCGTGGCAGCAGCATTGTGTTTGACCTGCTCCTCCTTTTCCTTTGTCAGGTACCAAGGAAGAGGCTCTCACCTTGACTTGGGTGCACCTCTTTGATGCTGCTCTGTTGCTCCTACTGTGGCAAGAGCCTCTTCCTTGGTCTAAAGATGAACACTCCAATTTCAGATCTTCTGATTCACGCTGGTTGGTGTTGGACTTCCTTTCTTTGATCATAGAGGAGAAGGGATGGCTCAGAAGCTGTTTTCTCCCTGCAGAGTTTTGGTCTAAAGGGAAGAAAAAGGAGTTTTGGATCAAAGAGGACCAACTGCTCAGGCCTTTCCTCTGGGCTGGGCTCCATCCATCACACAGGGTCCTGGTGGGTTCCTGTGCCACGTGGAATTGCTGGGAGGGGCCCATTGCTGGTGAACCCCACTGGGTTGGATCCTGACCCCTGCCACTGCTGATGAGTAAAGCTCAGTCACAGTGCCTTGCTCCTTTGGCTGCATCCCACATGAATATCCATGCATGGATGTGACTGCCTGCCTGGGTGAGCCCACCTCACCCTCAGCCCTGATCCTGGCCTTTCACTTTGTGCTCTGCAGTCATCAGCTCCTTCTCTCCATTTCTATGGCAACTGTAAATACCTCAACCCTTTTGTGTCTTTTTTAGGGTTTTTTCTTGATGTCTAGGTTGGCTTTGTCCTTTTTCATAGAGCATTAAATGAAAAAGGGACTTTTGGCTACCAAACCCCTGCTCTGAGCTTGGCCCAAGTTCTCGTGTGAGAATCAGTGGGCAAGATCCTCACAACTGGACTGGGTGTTTTCAAGTGGCTTCACATTTCCAGCCCCACTGTTACTTCCCTCATCCCCCAAAAATCTCCATTTGCAATTCAGCTGCATTGTTCTCCCCTGGGGCTTTTCCATGCTTTTTCCAGAGCCCCATCCCTGGGTGTGATGGAAGAGCAGCAGGCTTCTCAGCAGCAGTAATTAAAAGGAGATGTGGTGCCTCTGCCAGGGAAGGTGAACCCAAGCCCCTTGCACATCTGAGGCTTGAATGTGGAAGAAGAGCGTGTATTAATGGCATAATTATGTGCCTCTTTCCAGAAAAAAAGGGAATGTATTTTATGCCATTTAATGACCTTCAAATTAACAGTTCTTTGAAAGCACTTATGTATATTTAATTTTAAATATTGCTGCAAGTCAGAGCAGGGCTTGCGATGAAAACAGCAGGCAGCCAGTTTTTAAATAAGAATGATCTCAAGCCATTATTTCTGAGCCTGTCAGCTTTTGGTGCCTCTAGTGCTCCTTTGCCAAGGAGAAAACAGGGCTATCCTTCCCCCTGTCCCCCTTGTATCAGCCTGAGTCTCATGGCATCTCCTACTTTCTGCTTTTCAAGGTGTTTGATTCAGAGAGGGGAAGGGTTGGGTTGGGCTTGGGTTGCAGAATCTCATCAGTAAATTTGCCTGCATCCCAAGGACATCTCTGTGGGAACATCCCAGTTGGCCCCATGGTCTGGGATAAATCATTGGGCATCACCTATGAAAGGTTTTTTGCACTGCTATCAGCCCTTGTTCTGAGATGGGGACAGACACGTTTCTCTTCGTTAAGGTTTGAATTATAAGACTTTTGCCTCTGATCCATAAGAACTGCCAATATATCTGAGCCACTCTGTGTTCACTTGGAAATCATTACTCTTAAATATTGAATTTGAGTTAAAAAAAAAAAGGATCAATCAGCTTCTGAGACGAGGAATGGATTTACAGACCCAGAAATGTTCTGTAGCTCTAAGGCCACCTGTCCTCCTTGAACTGCTGGCAGGAAGGGCAGGGCCAGGGAATCACATCCAGCTCCAGCATTCATCCAGGTGCTGCTAATCCCTGCTGCCCCTGCAGTGTGAGGAGCTGCAGGGGATTTAATGTCCAGGTCTTGTCTGCTGTGGTGCCTTTTCTGTGAAGGATCCTGCCAGGGTGGATAGAGATCCAATACTTGGATCATTCCCCGTGAGTCTCCTCAGAATTTTGGAAATGCCAGAAACTTCTTGAGTGAGGATGGGGGAGAAGCCAACTCCACAGTGATGGGACTCCTGTGGCAAGTTGTTTCATCCCATCAGTGGTTTCTTTGCTGCTCCTGTTTTGGTTCATATTTTTCATATTTTTGGGGTGTTGGAAGACTCCAACACCTCAAAGGGATCCTTTGGGATCATCTTGGATCATCAATCCTTCTGCCATGGTGGAATGGCTCTGCCTGTCCCAGGAGCTCAGTCTCCTCCAAAGCCTGTCTGGGAGGAGTGAGAGCTGCTGTTGGGTTGTGCTCTCCCATTTTTGGTGTCCTCAGGGTCTGGCTCTGTGTCTCAGGGGAGATCTGCTGGCTCATGTCCACCACTGGACCCTGATGGGCTGTGTGCCCTTCCCAGAGTTTGACATGGGAAGGGGAGCTGCTGCAGCCAGGAGAGAGCCTGCTCTGCTTTGCCTGCAGGAAGAGATGTGGTGTGGGAACCGTGAGCACCCATGGCAATCAGTAGGGTGCCTTGGCTCCTGTCAGAGCAGCAGATCAGTGCTGGGGAGGGGAATGCACCTGTCTTGGTGACCATGGGGCCCTTCACCTGCACCTTTTGGGGTTATCAGAGCTGCTGGCACTTGTGATGGTGTGCCAGGGCTGTCACTTTTGGCTGGCTGTCCTCCACAGACCAGCGCTGTGAGCACCCCTTCAGCCCGGGCATAGCTGCTCCTCTTCTCCCTGTCTGTGTTGCTGCTGCTTCTGCTCTCCTTCCTCTGGCCACTGGAATTCAAACAGTCCTGACTCCTCTGGCTGGCCCACCCTGCTGCTTTGCCCTGCTGTAGTGGCTGTTTGGGGACATCTCTGGGTCCCCAACACGTGACAGCACCATGGAGGGGGTGGTCCCATCAGTGGCAGAGGCAGGATGGTGTTGAGGTCTCCTGGCCTGTCTCTGGAGGGAGATGCTGGAGGAGATTAATCTGAACAAACCAGCCCTGTGAATTTTAAGTGGATTAGCTGAACTCTGCTCCTTCCCAAAACAGACAGTGTCCTTTTGGGGCGGATGTGGAAGTGGATTAGGCAAAAATCTACTTAAGGCTGCATTAATTCTAGATAAGTGTAGGGGGATTAACGCCCATCCACTTAAAAAAATTAATTGGAGTGAACTTTTCTCTGTGTCCCCAAGTAAACAAGACTAAGCAGCTTTCCCCATCCAGCAGCTGGGCTGTGCCTTTCCCTTCTCTGCTCTCCCATCCCCTCACGTTTTGCAGGAGCTGCCATCGTGGTGAGGGAACCTGCTCCTTTCTGGTTATCCTCAGGGGCCTCCTTAGGCAATTGAACCCTTGTGTGAAGGTAGGGAGAGTGGGCAGGAAAATTATGGTCATCATCAGTGCAATTATCCATGCTAATTAGTGCCAAGCAGGACTGACAGCAGGAGGTGCAGCCCATGGCAAGTGTTGTCTGAGGAGCCAGGTGAGCCTCACATCCCATCCTTGGGGGGGCCTCCATGCACAGGCAGGTGTGGAACGTGCACACATCGGTTGGTTTACTTTTTTCTCCCCACTGTGCTTTGCCTGAACTCCTCAGATTCCCCAGCCTAAAAATTTGGGAGCCAGCCAGAGGCTGCCGTGGCCAGGGACTCAGGCTGGGTTTGGTGCCTGGGTGGCAGTGCCATGCCATGACCCTGATGGTGCCTGGATGGAATGAAGCTCTGGGAGGCCCCAGGGAAGAGGGGGTGAGATGTGACTCCTTTTGCAGAGGGTTTGGAAATGGGCTGGTGCTCAGGGGGGCTTGCAGGATATAGGGACAGCTTGGGGTCCTTCCCCCTGCCCACCAGCTGCCCCCTTTTTCCACGGCACCACACTGGCACGGCAGCTGCTTTTGCAGCACCACCCATCCTTAATTATTTCGAGTATTTGCAATTCTGCCCATTCCCATGGGGGTGGAAAGGGAGAGTGCCCCGAGGCTGACACGGTGCCCGCATCCCAAGCACGCTGCTCGATAACGCCTTCCCTCATGGAACGCCTTCTCATCGCACTAACGTGGCCTTCTTATTGCTATTTGTGTCACGCCAGCGCTCGGAGGCTGAGATCAAAGCCCTCCGTCCGCCCCGCAGGGGTTCCCACGCCGGCGCTCCGGGAGGAGGAGGAGGAGGAGGAGGGGTGAGAGATGAAGGGGGTGACTCGGTGGCTGCGTACCTGGGGATGAGCTGCGCTGCCCCCAGCCCCCGCCATCCTCCTCCAGCTGTTCTTGACCTGTCCCTCGGGTCTCCTGAGCTCCATCCTTGGGATCGGCCCAAATCATCTTTAGCTGTCCCTGGATCATTTCTGCCGAAGGGCTGCAGCTCGTGTGCCTGCAGCCACCACCCCCGGTAGGGCGCGGGTTCCCCAGGGAAAATAACCCCCCAAACCCTTCCCCAGCTCTGCTGCTGCCCGGCGGGTGGGGAAAGGACGGCTCCAAGGGCTGGGAATGCCGCCGGGGAAGGCGATGGCGGAGCCGGGAGCAGCGCCCGGGCCCGGAGCCTTCGCTCGCGTCCAGCTTTAATGTGGCAAAATCCAGAGCCGATAAAAATCAGCGCCACCCCACCTCGACTTGTACCCATCCCCCGGACCCGCCCGGCTCAAGCAGCGAGTCCAGCATCCTTGCGTCAGTTGTGTTTCTGTTACAGGTTTTTTTTCTGCGTTTTGCTGTTCTGATCCCATTAACGTTAACGACAGCTGCGAGACCAAACCTCCAAGCACGGCACCGAAAATGGCCCCCTGCGCCCAAGAAATATCCAGCAATATCTCTTCCCCCAGCTGAACTTCCCTTTTAAAAAGGATAATCTCAATTTCTCTTCCCTTTTCTCTGCCCCTTTTTCCACCAAACACTACATTACTAAATAAAACTTTCATTACTACCTGGGTTTGCTAAAGAAAAAAATTATTTCCATTCAGGAGAATGATGAATTTTAATAGGAGTGAAATGTCAGGCACAGCTGGGGTGGGTTTCTGAAAGCATTGGTATGTTTGGAGAGGCACAGGGATGCCCGGCAATAATTAGCCAGTGAGCCCCGGTTTTTTGTGGCCCAGCAAAGGGACCCAGCAGTCAATTGCTTTGTTATTTAATGTGCTGCCTTTATGTTTCCAAGGTGCAATTGTATATTAAAAGCATCTTTGCCTCTCCAAAGTGGCTAAATAATGGGATTTTGCCGCTGTGTGGTACTTGTCGGTTATAGGGTGTGGAGAAGGTGCTCCTGGGGCTGCTCCTCTGGTTCCCAGACCTTTTGATTTCCCCCTGGCAGCAGAGAAAATGGGGATTTTTTTTTTTTTTTTTTTTTTGTTACGTTGAAAAAAGCGATTTGATGGTGCCTGGTGGTTTGCTCCTGCTTTACACTCGGGGTGGGGGGGTCTCATTTTGCAGTGGGAGGGGGTGGAAAGGCATCTTGGCTGCTGGGGGACACGGATATCCTCCTACCCCCAAAATCACGTCGAGCCTCCACTCCCTAAAGCAACTCAGCTTCACAAAGAATTCCATCTCTTCCATTCCTTCCTTTTCCCCCTGAGGAGAAATGGAGAGCTTTCAGTGAAATCATCACTTTTCTGACAGCATATTAATTAATCCCTGCTTTTTTTCTTTTTTTTTTTTTTTTTTTTTTTTTTTTTTTTTTTTTTTTTTTTTTTTTTTTTTTTTTAGCGGCTGCATGTGCTGTAAGAAGCCTTTGGGTTTCTCTGGGGGCTCGGCGGGGAAGGAGCGTGGCTCTCTGATCTCTGGACGTGCCTATTCTCACCCTCTCCTCGTCTTCCTCTTGCCTTGCAGGGGCGTCGAGTGCAGCACTGCAGCGGGGCAGCAGCGTCGGAGAGGGGGCCCCACCACAGGATGCTCCGGGAGGTCCCCGCAGCGCCCCGGTGCCCGTCCCCCCGAGCCGCGGCGTGTCCCGGGCCAGCCCTACCTTGTCCTGTACATAACCAGTGAGATGTCTGTAAAAGATTTCAACCCTTGGAATTTTTTTTTTGCTCCCTTCCCCCTCCCCTTCCTTGCCCCAATTTGTTGATTGTGTTGAAATTGTCGGAGTTTGTAACAGTATCTTTCAGAGAATATTGTACTACAGAGAAAATTGCACTCAATAAAAAGGATGAAATAAGCCTGGTCCCTCGCCTTCCCCTTCCCAGGGGCAGCCTTCCTGCTGCCGGCTTCTCTCAGCCCGGAGCTGGGGGAGTGCTTGCCATGAATATTCATTCGGGGAGCTGGCAGCGCTCCACCGCTCCTTGACTTACCTCGAATGTTGATGTCTATCAGATTTGGCTCCCCGGTTTGTAAATGAAGTGACTTTATTCTCGGCGATCCCTATCGGAGCTTGCTCGCAGCAAAAGAGCCGGGAGAAGGAGTTTTCCTGGCACGGGTGTTTGTGCGGAGCGCCTTTCAAAGCCCTGCTGTGCGATCGCTCAGGGAAGCCGCGCTGGAAGCGCTGCCTGCGATCAAAGCACCGTCCCTGCTGCTGGAGCTCGGCGCTCCCCCTCCCCGAGTCCTGCTGGAGCCTGTCCATGCAAAGGCTGATGCTCATCTTGACCCTGCTTTCCTTAAGGATTACTGTAAATGATGGCTGGAAAACGGATTCTTCCTGGTGCCTTGGCTGCACTTGGGCATTTTCTCCTGCTGGGATCAATCACAGCCCATCCAGCTCTGTCTCACACACTCCTGGGGTGGTCCTGTGCAGGGTCAGGAGCTGGACTCCATGATCCTTGTGGAGGGTCCTCCACCACTCCTTCCACCTCAGGATATTCCATGATTCTCTGATCCAGGTGATGCTGAGAGCGGCTGGTCCTGCTGGCACTGGGAACGTCCTCCAGTCAGCAGCAGGGGCTGAAATGGGGCTAAAAGTTTTGTAAATTGAAAATGTGCTGCCACCAATGAGTTATTTGGGGTTCAGAAAGGGGAGCTGCTAAGGGGGGAGCTCTGGAGGTGGGGTTAGGGGTTCCCATGGCTGGGGTTTTGGGGTGAGCCGTGGGGAGGGAGGCAAGCAGTGCTTCAGCTGTAGGTGGGGCTGGCAGAGCCCTGTGGTCCCTGGCATCCTGTAATTGTCCCACCAGTGGTGGTGTTGATATGGGTTGTTCTCATGGCTCCTGTCAGGAGATTTCCAAGCCTCCTGGTTCTCCAGAGCCATTATAACAGGGATTGTTACAGGAATTTTTGAGTTCCACGTGCTGCTGGGGATGGCTCCAGGTCCCTGCAGGCAGAACTCCACTGCCCCAGGCTCACATACCACAGTGAGGTTTGCCTCACACTTTACACAGGGGCAGAACTGTTGTTTTGGGTGTTTTGCATGTTTTTTTTTTGCCAAGCCCATCCCTACAAATGAAAGCAGAGACTCTCTGCCATCTTTGGATATGCAAGATGCAAACAGGCAGCAGCTGGTGGAGGTTGTGTGTCCTTAAATAGATTTAGTGGGATTCTGGTGTGTTTTAAATACGTGTTCATGTTCGTTGAATTCTCTGGGATTTGGGTGCTGGGAGGGTGTATCCCTTACACAGGTAGCACTGAGGTTTTCCCCTTGAGTAACCAATAGACATTTACAGCCAGTGCCTGATGTTCCCGAGGCAGTTTGCCTTGGAAGAGCCCTGTAACCGGGTCTGGGGGAGCCCTGCTGTCAGTGTGGTGGCTCTGAAGGGCCCTGGGGAGCCAGGAGCCCCTCGGCAGAGCCTTCATATGGCTGGCCAGTCCCTGACAGACCCTCACTCCCTGGTGCAGGTTTATGCAGCTGCAGGCTCTGGAAGCTGTGTTTTATTTTCCCAGTCACCATCTCCGCCTGCATCCCAGCTGGAGCGAGACATCATTTACGAGGCCACACAGCATCCAAAGGAACTTTCCCTGAGCTTTCAATATAGACACAGGCGACTGTCACAGCCAGAAGAGAGCCTAACCCTCAGAATGAAAAATCTTTCCTTCGTGGCTCTCAGGTTTGAAAAATGGAAACAGAGCGTTGGCTCCAATTACCCCGCAGCAGCTCCCAGGAATCCCAACACGCCCGGTGCTCCGGCACACCGCTGTGATGCCAGCCTGACTCCAGCACTGGCAGTGGAATAAATCCTTATTTACCCCACTGCAAGGAGAAAACTGAGCCAGGACTGTGCTCAGCTCCACGGGGTGCAATGAGGGGCTTCCCTGGGCGGTTCAGGTGTGGAGTCTGGTGAGAGAAACTCACTCTTATTCCAGATGCACAGCTCTGGCCTGAGGAAGGGTGGCTGGGAATGTACTGGCAGTGCAGAGATGTGGCAGTGAAGGAGGGAGAGGTCAGACACATCCCTCGGCCTCTCCCACCTCCCCTCCCTCCCACACTCTGCAGTGTGGAGGAGGAAAGACAAATAAAAGATGAGCCCAAGAGGACCACAGGCTAAATTGTAATTGGAGCAATATGGGCCGATGATAAAGTTCTGTGCCAACCCACATTAACTGGCAGCATCTGCTGGAATTATTGGAGACGCCTCACCACCTATTAAAAGTGCTGAGATTTTCCTGGAGGACAAGCCAGGCAGGCTCAGCAGTGCTGGAGAGCCAGGAGGGCTCGGATAGAGCTGGTCTGAGGCTGCTGCAGTGTTGAAATCTCCTCCAGGCCCTCTGGAGAGGTTTTGGGGGATGCTTTCAAGACAGTCACCTCCTGTTGCCAGCAAGGGGCTCGTTCCTGTTTATGTGGTGACCCCACATACCCCTCCTAAGTGACACCATATCCTCCCTCTGCTCCAGGGTGATGTGAACAGGCCAAGATTTACTCCAAGCAGTTGCTTTTAGCTGGATTTCAGGTACTGATTTCAGGTACTACCCCGATTAAACCTGCACAGCTGCACCCTTTGCTGCCCTGAGCCACCAGCAGCACCCAGGGAAGGGATTCTGCCCCTCTGCTCTGCTCAGGTGAGACCCCCACCTGCAGTGCTGCATCCAGCTCTGGGGCCTCCAGCATAAGAAGGATGTTGGAGCTGTTGGAATGAGTCCAGAGGAGGACAGGGAGATGTCCCCAAGGGCTGGAGCCCCTCTGCTCTGGAGGCAGGCTGGGAGAGCTGGAGGTGTTCACCTAGAGAAGGAAAGGTTTCAGGGACAGCTTAGAGTCCCTGCCAGGGCCTAGAGGGGCTCCAGGAGAGCTGGAGAGGGACTTGGGACAAGGGATGGAGGGACAGGACACAGGGAATGGCTTCCCACTGCCAGAGGGCAGGGTTAGATGGGGTATGGGGAAGGAATTCTACCCTGTGAGGGTGCTGAGGCCCTGGCACAGGTTGCCCAGAGAAGCTGTGGCTGTCCCATCCCTGGGAGTGTCCAAGGCCAGACTGGACAGGGCTTTTAACAAGCTGGGATAGTGGGAGATTGGAGTGGATGAGCTCCAAGGTCCCTTCCAAACCAAACCAAACCAAACCAAACCAAACCAAACCAAACCAAACCAAACCAAACCAAACCAAACCAAACCATCCAAGATTCCATGATGCTCTCACCCAGCTGACTGAGCAAACCCTACCTCCTGGGATTCAGGCAGGATGGAAGACATGGTTGAGCTGCTGCTGTGCTGTGAGCTGGGCTCCTCTTTCCCTGCCCATAACAATGGGGAAGATTCAGGATGCTTTCCTGCAGGACCAGCCCCTTGGAAACACCTCTCACACCCACCTGGCCCTGGAGGAGTGGGAACGCTTTGCTGTAAGGTGCCCAGGAGCACTGGCATTAACCTGGATAGGGGAAATGTCTCTGCTTTCAGCCCAGCTTTGGGGAGTCCTGCTGCTTGTGGACCCAACTGGAGATGCTGGTGCCCCTCTGAAGGAACAGGGGAAGTGGAAAGCTGCCCCAAACCCCAGGATATCTGTGCTACCTGGCTCAAGACCCAGGCAGGCTCAGCAGTGCTGCCCACCTGCCCACATTCCCTGGTTCAAGTCCCAGGCAGGGCTGCCAGGTGCATTCCCACCCCAGCCAGGGGTGTGTTCCCTGCCTGGCCCGGTGCCACACCCGCAGCTGCTCCCGAGCCTTTCCTCTCCCGGTGCCACGGCAGCCCATGCATTATTTACCACCCTCTTCCTGCACACCAAATAATTCATTTCCCTCGTGGGCCCTTTCCCTGGCTCTCTAATCAGAGTTTCTTAGCTCCTGATAAACACTAATGAATTTATTTCCCCATGCCCTTATGAGGGAGATGGGGTATTATATCTTCTTTATACATAGCGAGCTCAAGTGAGGATTTGGGCACTTCAAAGCATGTTGGGAGGCCTGGAGAGCTGGGGTTCCACACCCAGAGGTGTTTGGCACCCAGCAGTGGCCATGGGCAGCACCTGGCTCTGGGTGTCCCAGCAAGGAGAGCAGGGGGTGTCCCCGTGCTGGTGCTGGCCCCATGCTGGTGGTCCCTGCTCAGCTCTCATCCCAGCAGCTCCATCCTCCCACCTTCCCTTCTCTGTTCAGTATCTGTTTGGTCACTTGGCTCTGAAAACACGTGGGTGCCATGTCCTGGGTGACCCTCCACGGGACTGCAGTGGGAAGCTGACCAGGCCCCAAACTGGTGTCCAGCTGGAGATGGTGCCGGGGGGTTCTGTTTGGATCAGAGAGGCTCACCAGGCTGCACATGCAGGCAGTGTCTTAAAACAAGTAACCAGGGGCAGCACAAAATCACCTCAGCAGCTTCATCCACCACTGGGGTTTTCCCCCAGGACAACTCAGGATGTTCAGGCTGGATATAGGAAAAGGTTCTTCCCCCAGAGGGTGACGGGGCCCTGGACAGCTCCCAAGGGAATGTGCTTGGCCCCAAGGAGCATTTGGACATCACTCTCAGGGATCTTTGGGGTGTCTGTGCAAGGCCAGGGGTTTCACTCTGACCCTTGTGGGTCCTTTCCAACTCAGCCTATCCCGTTATAAGCCAGAGAGAAAGGGGTGGATTGTCTGGAACCTGCTGTCCCCGGTGTGAAGCTCAGGTCTGTCTGTAGCTGTACCAGCATTCCTGGGATTACCTGTGGGCCCCTTGGGGTTCAGGGGCATCCTGTCCTTGCCTGATCCCCTTTCCCATTTGCTGCTGCAGACACTCCTTGACAAACTTCACTCCCCTCGAGCCGCACCAAGGGCCCCAGGCGTTTCCTTGCCCCTCTCTCGGCTCTCTGCCCCCCCGTGCTCCCGGGGCCTCCAGGCTCCCTGTCCTGCCCACTGCCCACCTCCCCTCGCCCTTAGGGGGGCCTCGCTGTGCTGAGTCAGCATCTTTTCCCATGCTCTGTTTGCTTCCTTTGCGTGTCCCCGCACTCTCCTCTGGACCCCTTGGCCTCGGATTCTATCTCCTGCCGGGGGTGTGGCGAGCAGCTGGGGCGGGAGGTGCGGGGCCAGCTCAGCCTTTAGCGCCGGGGGAATTTGTTAACTGCGGTGGGATGCGTGGCCTTGAGCTCTGCTAATTACCCTGGGCATCCTGAGCCTCCGTTAATGAGGCCAGCGGGGCTGTGCGGTGTCACCGCTGGAGCGGCTGGAGGGACCTGTGCTCTGCCCGGACCCGTGCCCGTGTCCGGGTCTCCTCTCTGGGGGCAGAGGTGGCTGCGTCCCGCGGAGCAGAGGGAGCCTCCCGAGGAGCAGGAGGAGCAGAGGGAGCCTCCCGAGGAGCAGGAGGAGCAGAGGGAGCCTCCCGAGGAGCAGGAAACATTCCCGGGCTGTCCCGGCAGGAAGATGAACGCGCCGCTGCTCCTGCAGGTGGGTGTGGGTGCTACCACTGCACACAGGGACAGCACTGTTTTGTGTCAATGCTGAGTAGTCTTGCCATCAGCCTTCCTGCAGGAGCACCAAATGCAGGGAAGAAATAAATAGGGTGGGGAGATCAGGGTGAGAGAGCTGGAGAGGGACTTTGGACAAGAGCATGGAGTGGTAGGTCAAGAGGGACTGGCTTAGGTGGGATCTTAGGAAGAGATTCTTGGCTGTGAGGGCAGGGAGACACTGGCACAGGTTGCCCAGGGAAGCAGTGGCTGCCCCATCCCTGGAAGTGTTCCAGGTCAGTTGGACAGGGCTTGGAGCAACCTGGGATAGTGGAAGGTGTCCCTGCCCATGGCAGAGGGTGGGAATGAGTGAGCTTTTAGCCACTTCCAACCCAAACCATCCTGGGGTTCTGATTCTGTGCTGAGCCTTTAGTGTGCCAGACCAATCCAGGTGCATCCAGCAGTGTGTGGAGATTTGTCCCTGTGGATCTCCACAACCATGATGGATGGGGAACAAACCTTGCACTGCTCAGGCCTGGAGCCTGAGCATCCTCCCTCCAGCCTCCTGGCTCCCCACAAAATTCAAACAAACATCCTTCTCCTTCCCAAGGCTGTTCCCTGGGCGAGCTCAGTGCTGGCTCCATGGCACGGTGTGCACAGCTGTTCTGCCAGCAGATTTCCTGGGATGCTTTGCAGCTCCACACTCCCCCCTCTCCCAGAAAGGCTGCTGTGAGATGCTGCTCCTGTCTGAGCAGACGCTGGCACCGATAGCCCTGACAAGCAGCAATTATTGCACTGACAAAATAAAAGTTTTGAGTTGTTTTGCAAATATTTTTGAAGCCCTGATACAGCAGCAGAAGTAGGCGTAATTACACATAAAAGTGTATCTCCTTTATAGTCTTTTAATTATCTACTCAGGTGAACCATAATTTGAGGGGAAATGCTTTAAATCTGTTCATTTCTAATAATAAAAAATGAGGTGGGAGAGTGTTATTTTAATGTAATTAAGAGAAGACATGGCTGGATGGATGGCTGAGAGAACAGGTTCCACGCTGTGCTCTGGGGGCCTTGGCACTGTCCCCTCCCCTGCCACCACCCTGGTCCTGTCTCTGTGCAGGACAGTCCATTAACACCACAGTGGAATTAAGGGTTCACATGTGGTGACAGCACTGTTTTGTGTCAATGCTGAGTAGTCTTGCCATCAGCCTTCCTGAGCTCAGCTTTGCCGAGCCCTGCCCTGTAAAACCTGGGACTACTGGGGGACACCCTGAGACCGAGCTGCTCCTGCAGGCCACTCTCCAGCCATGCCAGCAGAACCTCTGGAGGCCACTGTGGGATAGGGAGGTTCCTTGGGGGGAATCATAGAACGGTTTGGGCTGGAAGGGCCCTCAAAGCTCATCCAGTCCCACCCCTGCCATGGGCAGGGGCACCTTCCACTATCCCAGGTTGCTCCAAGCCCTGGCCAGGCAATCTGGGCACCTCCCAGGACTTGGCACCTCTTGCTGAGGACCCAGCTGCCCACACCACTGGTGGCACCTCCGGGTCTGAGCCCTGCATTAAAACTGGTTCCAAGCCTCCAGCTCCTGCCAAGCATTAGCTGTAGCTCTGAATTCTCCCCTTCCATCCCTGAACTGCTCTCAGCAGAGCCACTCTTAAAGTCAGATCTTTCCATCCAGTCTGCAGCTTTCCAAGGGAAGACTGAGTGTTGAACTTTATTTCTCTTATAATGGCTCCTCAGAGCCCCAGAGAAGATCAAAGCCTGGCTCCTTTGGGGTGTGCTCCACACGTGTGGCACATCTCCCGTGGAACTGGCAGGCAGGATGGATCTGGGGAGGAAAACTCAGGCACGAGGGGATGAGGTGACTTTTCCAGGAGTCTGCAGGCAGCCCATCCCAGGGGTGCTCCAGGTGTTTGTGTGAGACGTGCAGCTCCCTGCCTTTGCATCTGCCAGGGATGTTCCCAGCTAGTGCAGAGGGAAGGCCAGGCTGTTTTTCACTCTCTTTCCCGGGAATCCAGAGCCCTCCCCGCCTGCCTGTGCTGCTCCTGTTATCGTGAATGTCAAGCACTTTGCAAACAGAGGCATTAAATGTCAGATCCTGTCCCTTACAAGCCCTGCTTGTAATTTGAATGCTCAGACATGCTCCGTGCTCACCTCAATCCCATTCCCTTCCCCTGATAAGCGAGTCCCTGGTGCCACTGCCTTGGGAGGTGAGGCCCCCGAGCAGTGCTCTTTACTCCGCTCTGGACCCTCATCCCAACGTCTTCATCCTTCCTACCTGATGTTTAAGAATCCTTAGCATCAAATTTCCACCTGGCCCTCTCCTTTGGGGATGGAAGTGGGCATTTTGGGGGAGGTGTTTGGATCCCATGACTCTCTCCCTGTGCTGAACCTTCTAACAGACACAGCCAATCTTCCCTTGCAGCTGTGTCCAGCTGCTCCTCTCCTCAAAAGCTCCTGGTTTCAGCTGAGGCAGACCTGCTCCAGGATTTCTCACCTGGATTTGCCCTTGTTCTCCTCTTGGATAACTGAGATGAGGCAAGTTCAACAAGGCCCAGCACCTGGACTGGGGCAATCCCAGACACAAACACAGGTTGGGTGGGGAGAGGATGGAGAGCAGCTCCGAGGAAAAGGGCTTGGGGGTGTTGGTGGACAAGAGGGAAAGGCTTTCAACCACCAGAGGAACATTTAGATGATACATTAGGATGAAATTCTCTCCTGTGAGGGTGGGCAGGCCCTGGCACAGGGTGCCCAGTGAAGCTGTGGCTGCCCCTGGATCCCTGGAAGTGTCCAAGGCCAGGCTGGACAGGGCTTGGAGCACCCTGGGACAGCGAAAGGTGTCCCTGACCATGGCAGGGGATGGAACTGGATGAGCTTTAAGATCCCCTCTGACCCAAACCATTTTGTAATCTCTCCCATCTCATGCTGCAAACTTTGTCAAGACTCCTCTCCCCGTTTTTCTGTCACTTCTCTGTATTTGCTGTTATTTTGGATATAACAGGGTGGCCCAGCAGCGCACTGGTGTGAGTCCTTAGGGTGATACCAAGCCTTTCCCTTCCCCTGGCAGTCCCTTTCCCACCCCTGGCAGTGGGAACAGCCGTGGTGGCTGCCAGCTCTCTGACTGTTTGTCCTTGATGGAAAAGCTTTCCCAGGAACAAAGGATGTGCCAGCTCCAAATCACCAGTAACAGGGAGTGCTCAGCTCCCTTCCCTTTGGAGCTTTTGAGATGGGGTTTCTCATTTGCACTGTGGCATTGACACAGTAAAATAATGCAGAAATTGCACAGAATAAATTAAAGCAAACACTGCATGTGCTGCTGCCCAGAAATTTGGGACTTGCTGCATGGCTAACAAGGTGCATTTTAATAATTACAAATGAACCTGTGGCCAAGAGAGCCTTCACTGAGCACACCTGGAATGAATGCTGATGCTGCTGCTCCCCGCAGAATGCTGATAATCACATTTGCCAGTGCATTAGAGCTGATTTAGGGGTAAACAATAGCTTCCATCTGAATTTGTTTTACAACCTATTGACTGTAGCAGGTACCTTTTTTCCATTGAAATAATTGTAAATATTTTACCGTGCCTTCACGCTGCCTTTGTTCTTGGTGTTTGTTTGTTTTGTGTTTTGGTGGCTTTAAAAAAAATAAAAATATTATTTATTTATTGTGAATTGACAACAATTGTGCTCACCCTCCATCTAATCCAAGGAGCTCATGGTTGTTTCTTCCCCTCTCCGTCCTTTGTTGGAATAATTGTTCTTCCCACAGTGCTACTGCATGGTTTGTAAGCTTATTTCAGGCTCAGCTGTGGGGATTAGTGATAACGCTGCCTATTGTAGCAAGGTTCATATTATTTAAAACTGGAACTAGAACAAAGGCAATTCAATCCCAATTCCTTGCTTTCCGAGTAGAACTGCATTTACTGATGCTGTCCAGGAAGTGCCAGGTAGGAGCTGAGGCTCTGCCTGTCTGCAGGCCAGGAACGGGAGGTGAACCTGGCTGGGCAGCCCGAGTCCAGCCCCAGAGCCTGGGCAGGAGCAGGGAATGGCTTTTCCTTGGGTGCTCCTTCCCTGAGGGTTGTTGTTTAGTGCCTCCTGAAGCACTGCCCTTGGCCTGGAGATCTCCAAGTCACGGCTGCAGCAGGGATGGGATGTGGTGTTGGGGTGGAAATGCTCAGGTTGTAATTTTTTCTTGTAGAGCAGAGTCCTAGGGGCATTCCACACCAGCAGTGGGGACTGGGGCAGGGGCCGCTCCCAGCTTTGGAGGCAGGGGCTTCACACACACAACCCTGCTGTGCCTGGGCTTTGGTTAAGTGACAGCAAAGAGCTTGAACTGCCAGCTCCTTCCCTCTCTGCATGGCCAGCAGTGTGAGACCAGGTCTCCAGCAGATAGCCCAAATCATCCGTCCGTCCGTCTGTCCATCCATCCAGCATCCATCCATCCATCCCTCCTTCCATCCATCCATCCATCATCCATCCATCCTTTATCCATCCATCCATCCATCCATCCATCCATCCATCCATCCATCCATCCATCCATCCATCCATCATCCATCCATCCAT
>VZUI01034531.1:0-45538 GCA_013401135.1 Cettia cetti | reverse complement strand
GGGCGGGGGCCGGAGCACGGGCGGCCCCCGGAGCACGGGCGGCCCCCCCAGCAGCAGACCTTGAACCCCGGGCCGTGCCGAGCTGAGCCATGGCGGCGTCGGGGCCGAACGTGGCCGTGGTGGTTCACCGAGCCGGAGACCTGCGCCTGGTACGGGCGGGAGGAGCCGGGGCCGGGCGGAGGCGGCGGGGCGGGAGCGGCTCCCGCGGGCCGGGGGCCGAGCCCGCGGCGCTGAGGTGTCGGGCACCCCGGGTTCCTGCCGGCTCCTGCCGGCTCCGGGTGAGCGTGAACCGGCCCCAGCCGCCAGCGCGGACGGGCCGCCCCGACCCGTGCCGGGGGGTGACCTGAGAGGCGCGGGGACCCAAACCCGGGGGTGCCGCAAGGCTCGGCCCTCCCATTCCCGCTGTGGGGAAGGCTGTGGCCGCTTCGGGCTCTTCACAGCGTTGTGGGGAATAACCTGGCCAGGGGCAAAAAAATATAATGCACCAGCCTTCGTATGCCTGGGAGGTGCAATATTTTTGCAAGAGAAATAAATTCATAGATACACTCATTCAAACAAGCAGGAGGATGCAACGGTATCAGAAGCATGGTCTGTTTTTTGCAGGTTCTGGCAACTTTGCATGTCTTACCGTGTATGTTTTCTCTTTTTCTAGTCTTGGAAAGGTTTCAGCTGCAGAATGCTCTTAGGGGACACAGGAGGGGATAATCTTGAGATATTTGCCATCTCTGGGTGGTGAACCTTTTATCCTTGAAACCTTTTATCCTTGAATCTCTTTTATCCTTGAATCCCCAAAAAACTTCCCCCCCCACCCCCTGCAATTAGCTATTCTCGCAGCTGAGATAGATAGGCCTGACCAGGGGTGGAGGGTGGTTGTTTCTTCTTTGGGCTGTCAGAGCCCAGGTGGACAGCAGGACAGAGGGTTTAGGGGCAGCAGGTGCTGGGGGACCCTCCCGGACAGGGGGAGCTTTATTTTATACTTTTTTAGCACTTTAGGTTCATTCTGCTTCTCTGGCTGCTGATGCTCGGCTCTTTCTGGGTGCTGAATCACTGTGGTGCTGCTGGAGAGCCGTGTTTTCCAGTTTGGCAAGTGCCAAAGGGAGGAAGGAAGATTTCCACGGGCAGACATTGGCAGGCAGCTTTCTGTACAGAAAGTCCTGGCAGGAGGGCAGGAACAGACAGACTTTGGATACATGCCTTGTTTAGGGAATGATTACCAGGGAAGCGGTTGATTTTTTACCATTCCAGCCCAGCTACAGTGACACGTGCCAAAGCCTGAGTGGTGCCATGTAGGTGGCTCCTGCTGGTTTCCAGGCGACTCCCAGGCACCTTTGACACAGCTGTGCTTTCCTTACAATCACATACAGCCTGACTACCAAAAGAAATCAAAATGGCTTGAGGACTGAGGTGGTCCCTCTAGTTCAGGAACATATTTCCAAACCCCTGTGATTTAAGAAAGGTGTCTGAGACTTGTAAAGGTGAATGCTGGCTCCATCACATCTGTGTTGTTGGTCTCTAAACTTACACCCAGACATGTGAGTTTTCCTTGGATATTTGTACTGCCAGAGACTTTAGAGCTGGTCACCAGTGCCCTGCTGCCTCACTGGCAGCATCTTGTGTGCTCATCCTGGCTTCCCTCAGGTTTCTTCCCACCTCATGCATGGTGCTCTCTGTATTGACCCACTGGTCGTAGGAGTAGTCCAGCAGTGAACTCTGAAGTTGTTATCTGTATTGATACCCAAAGCTGGGTGACACCATCTTCCTGTAATTCCCACACCTTTCTTGATTTTTGGACAGGTTTTCCATGGACAGAGTTGCTGTGATCCCTGTCCTGTGTGAAAATGCGTTTGCTTTGTTTTTGTTGACTCTCCTCTTGTCCTTAGGTAGTTGCATAGGTTCCTCTTTGCTGTCCATTGAGGATTTATTTGTTTTATACTTGTACCATGGCCTCTCTTCCCATGTCTCCTTTCACAGAAAATGTTCACCACGTTTACTTTACTGGTCACCATTTCTAAACTTCGCAGTGAACAACAGACAACAAGCAGAATTTGTGTCTTTGGTGCTCTCCACTTTGGTCACTCCTGTTTTCTCCAAATCAGGCTGAAGAATTCACTTCCCACCAAGATGTCTAGGTTTTCTGGGCACAGTTGTTATTGCCAGGAAAAAAAAAAAAAAAAAAAAAGTGGTTTTGGTTTTTGTTTCACACACACATTTTCAGCTAGAAGGTGGCTTTTTCTCTCACTGTGAACTTTCTGTTCAGGCTGAGGTGGTCTGTACCTCTGTACCTCTGTCATCAAATCCTGTGCTTATTGCATTTTGTATAAAAGCAGCTACATCTAGGCTGACCTCTTTTAGAAATTATGCCCTGGGCTGTGTCCTCAGTGTAATAAAATAAACCCTGCACACAGAAAAATTGCAAATACAGGTCAGAACACGGAAGATTTCAGTCAGTTGAGTCATATGAGAACATGTTTCCAGAGTTTGTCTTTCCATGATGTTTAGAATGCTGAAGTACAAAATAGGAGTTGAGGAATATGCTGGAATTTAAATAGTCAAAATGCAGAACAGTGCTCCCCAAAGTTTTAGCAGCAAATTAATTTTTAAGGGTTTACTGTTGGTACAAATCTGGGGGGGCTTTTCTTAGAGACCTGATCCTCAGGGTGGTTATTGTATTGTCCTGACATTGGAAAATCCAGCAACATTATTCCTTTGGCTTTTGAGGCAGCTGAGGGAGCTTGGTGAAGACAAAAGCCCTGCAGATCTTCCTTGGGTGGAAGGGTAATATGGCCCACTTACCTAACTCTGGTTTCATCATTCATCCCATAAAGAGGTGCCATGGCAATCACAAGAGAATGTGAATGTATCCTTTATATACATAATATAAATCACTATGTATATATTACATATAAATTAAGTATAAATTACTGTGTGAAAATAATATTGGTTGTTATTATAAATAATTATGTAATAATAAAATTGGCACAGGTTGGTGAGGCCTGGCACAGATTGCTCAGAGAATCTGTGGCTGCCCCATCCTGGGAAGCATTCAAGGATGTGGCTTGGAGCAACCTGGTCTAGTGGAAGGTATCCCTGCCCATGGCAGGGTGTAGAATGAGATGAGTTTTAAAGGTTCTTTCCAACCAAAACCATTCTGTGATTCTGTTATTCTATGATTATGTAGTAAAAAAAATTTGTATTATTTAAAATAATAATATAAGCACAGTAATAGTAAGGCTTTATTAGAACAGGTGGTTCAGAATCTTCCTAGTTACAGAAGATGATTTTTTTTTTTTGTCAGTCAGTGAGATGGATGAAGGATTCAGCTGAAACTTGGGGCTGCTCCAGTGCAGGGAAATTTAGTATGTGTCTCATCTGGGAAGGAAAAGGTAATTTACTGCAAAATAATTTGGAGAGTGGCTTTACAAGCTGGCAGTGTGCTTACTCCTACAACTGCCTGTGTTATTCCACAGAGCATGGAAAATGAGGGGTGCTTAGGAGCAGGCTCTGCGTGGCACAGCCATGTCTTAGGGAGCAGACAGAACCAAAAACCTCGTCTGCCTATGGATTTACTTGAGCTAACCAGAGCTGAATTTCCAGGGATATTCCCAGGGTTATGAACAAGCAGCTAAATACTTTTTTTTCTCTTTTGTCCATAGGAAAACCGTCCAATCCCAGAACCTGGTCCTAATGGTAGGTCTACAGATGACTGATTCTGTCTGCTTTCTTTACTTCTCTCTTTGTTTTCTCATCCTCTTTTGTTGCTCCTTGATAAAATAAAATAGTTCTGAGGAAGTACAAAGTTAACCAAAAAACAATTGCGTGGCTGAACAGATAATGCTGCTTTTCCAGCTGAAAAGAAGAGCTTGAGCAGTCACAGATAAACCATTTATTTGGCTTTTTTTTTGCATCCTGTTCCATCAGTTCGTGTATGTCACAGTAAAGGGCTCTTGGGACATATCAGATGATCTTATGCAGGACTAAGCATTAATAGGATGGGCATGTGGGCTGATAGAAATTTGATTCACTAACTCTCCAGGGCTGAAATCATAGCTTTGGGAAAAGGAAAAATTAAATGGCCTTGCTCTTTTATTCCTGCTACAGCAATAATAATGTTCCTCTTAAACTGAATTACTTTGTTGGCCATATTTTTATTGACATTAGCTTTTGTCTTACCCTATTTTAAACCTTCTTGCTTTGTGAATCATTGCATAGTTTTGTATTTCAGCAGGTGGCTCACGAATGCGCCACTCTTGTAACGTGTGCGCACGCAGTTCTGGTGTGTTGATTGAACGCAGTAAATTTGGATGTGTCAATACTGGCTTGGCCTTTGCTCTGGGACCCAGGGACGGCCCACGTGCTGCTCTTGGGTGCTAAGGAGGTCAGTTTTTCTACAAGGAGCCTTTCCTCCTTTTCTGGCAGAGGTCCTCCTGCGCATGCATTCTGTTGGGATCTGTGGCTCTGATGTCCACTACTGGCAGCACGGTCGAATTGGGGATTTTGTTGTCAAGGATCCCATGGTGTTGGGGCACGAAGCTTCCGGGACTGTGGTCAAAGTGGGCTCTGGGGTGACTCATCTGAAACCAGGTATCTGGAACCAAACCCATTTGTTGTTTGTTTTCCTCCTAATCAGTTCCGAGAATGTGTTGATAACAGGCTGGAGCTTTTTTCCTGTCATGTAAATTTATCTGAAGTTCTGAATTCACAGTATGACCTCCTTCAAAATGTGTCACTGTGCTGCAATTAGTCACCCATCTTGGTCACTAGTATATGATATTCCTTAGGTAGCTTTATCCTGGGATATGTTGAGCTGACGTGGCTGTATTTTAATGCCGAGCAGAGTGTATGCTGGTACAAGGTGCCTTTTAAGAAAGCTTGATAAAGCTTCAGAAACCGCATCTATAGCTCTTGCCAGCAACCTGCTGTGAGTGTCTCTTCTCTGTGTGTGCTCTTGAAGGAGTAAATGGCCTCCTGCAGTTCAGAGGTCAAGGGAGCAACTGCTCCAGGCCCTGTGGTGGGACCTCCACAGTTCACTGTGATCATGAATATCCTAGAAAATAGACTGAGCAGGGAATTTTGCAAAGTTTGCTGATGAGAGCAACCTAGGCAAGGTGGACAGGATGTTGGGGAGAGCCAGCAAGAGTTACAGAGAGAACAAGCTGAGCTTTAAGGTCCCTTCCAACACAAATACTTCCATGATTCTATGATTCCCAAGGAGCAGCCATTTCCAGCTGGCAGTGTGGTAGCTAGCTGAGCTCATCTGCTGCATCCTCAGTATTTCCTCTTCTACAGATTTAGCAAAATATCTGGTCACAGTGTAATTGCCTGGGGGCTGCCCCTTCATCTGCTGAGGTTGGCTGCAAGGGGGCTGGAGGAAGGTGTGTGTGGGGGGCTGAGCTTCCCTCTGTGCCTGTGCCTCTGGAGCACCATCTCTTTCCACGTGCCTGGGAAGATCTTGGTGAGCAGGCTGCTGTGAAGGGAGCATTGGGAACCGGGCTGCTGTGTGCAGCAGGACTCCGTCACATCCCTCCTGTCTGTACGGTGCCGGTGTTCCTGTGGTGTTTGCTGCTGCTCCTGCTTGTGTGCCACCCTGTCCCTGACCCGCTCCGTCTGCTCTCATCCTGGCAGGTGACCGTGTGGCCATCGAGCCGGGTGTCCCAAGGGAAGTGGATGAGTTCTGCAAAACCGGGCGCTACAACCTGTCCCCGACCATCTTCTTCTGCGCGACACCCCCCGACGATGGGAACCTGTGCCGCTACTACAAGCACAGTGCCAGCTACTGCTACAAGTCAGTCCATGCTCCCTCCACAGAGAAATATACACTCCCTGCGGGGAGATTAGCTGCAGCAATCACCTCTTGGCCCTTTGGAATACTCCTTGTGTGATCCCAACAGGTTTTAATTGCCTTCTGATCCATAAATAACATGCCTAAGTTTGGATGGTAACCACTTTGCAAAGGGTTTGTCAGGCAGGCAGTTTATCCCCTCCAGCGCCAGTCATAAACATTTCTTGCATGTCTCCTGGGATGTCACCACTAACTTATCCTTTAATTATTATCCTTTTCCCATTTGCTCCCTGCTCTTGGTTACTTTCCTGTCTCTTTTCATATCCTTGCCTTCCTAGGCACCTGAAGGTCTTTGTCTGATTTCTTGAGCTGAGTTTTGGTGCCGCTTTTCAGGAAACACCAGGGTGACTGCTGACATCTCACTCTGTCACTTGAAACAAAGTCATCCCACTTCAAGCAGAGCAGGAACAGAAAGCTGAGCTGTTTTTTCGTGTGTCTCTGAGTGTCTCCACTAAGCTACCACTGTTGCAACATACCTGTTTTCATGTACAGTTCAGCAAACTTGACTATGTTATTAATTGTGGCAGCACTGGCACATTTGTTTAGAAGCAAATCTGTGCTTAAACACTCTGACAAATCATAGAATCCCAAAAGGATTGGAGGGGACCTTAAAGCTCTTCATTCCACCCTCTGCCATGGGCAGGGATGCCTTTTACTAAACTAGGTTGCTGTCAGCCTGTTTCAGTCTGACCTTCAACACTTCCAGGGATGGGGCAGCCACACCTTCTCTGGGCAACCTGTGCCAGAGCCTCAAGTACTCCAAAGACCTGAAAAAACTTGTGCGATGTTATACCCACTTAAGTGCCTTTACCAAGGAGTTAAAAATAGGCCAAGTAGTGTCCCCCTGAGGCTGCTCTACCTGTGCAGCTTGTTCTTTTTCAGTGTGTATGGAGCTGGTATTTCCATGAGCAGGAACGTCCTTGGGATTGATCTTTGGTGTCTGCACAGAAAGCGTTCAGGATCGCGTCAGTCGGAAGGAGGCACTTACTGCTCTTCTCCTGAGAGTCCTCAGGCAGGAAGCTTTCAAAGCAGATACTAAGCAGCTGCTGTCAGGATGAGGTGCTGCTCTGGATGGGATTAGCATCTCACTATCCAGACCCACTGTCATTGATTTCCTGTGTACCAAAATAACATTTTCTGACAACATGTCAAGTTTTTGCTTGAGAGGAAGTGATTGGATTATAGCTGGCTTCTTCCAGGCTTTTGCTTTTTTTCTCCAATTTGAGCAAATATTATTTTGACTCTTTTTCTTTTCATTTCTTTTTGTTTCTTTGTGATATAAAGCCTGGACCTGGTGCTCCCAGTTTCGGATCAGCAGTGCTTTGGTTGGCTCATACAAAGCAGATTCTGTGGCATGCAGTCACTCTGCCAGCACAGATTAGCTAAGAACAGATGATGGCTGAGCTCAGTGAGCTTCTGCACATTTGGGCAGTTACTGTGTGTCCTGCTGGTGGACAGACTCTGAGTTGGTTGTCCTGAGTAACTTGATGGAGGTGGGATCGTGCTGTGAAGCTGCCCTCCCCGTTGACAGGGCAGTGCCCAAACCCAGCAATAGCAAACGTGATGCCAAACTCTGTGACAACAGAACTCTTGGAGTCAGACCTTTAAAGCCTCTTGGAAAAAAGGGATATGCAGATATCTTACAGCTGTCTTCCTACAGTTATCATTTCCATTTTTTTAGCTTCACATTGTCTCGGCTGAGATCTGACCTCGAACTTCTCAGTCAAAGACCTGTCACAAAGACCCTTCTGGCAGGCACAGCTCCTAGAGCTGTGTGAGAACCCACACTGGTGGCTTGCTGTTGGACAGTGTTGTGGGGCTGAGAATTTTTTTTTCAGCAGTTCTGAAGAGTTTCACTTCCTCTGCTTTTTTCTATCACTTGTGTTGGCTGTGTTACAGGGCTGGTTTTGTCCAAAAGGTGTTTTATACCCACTGCTTCAGTTTGCCCCTACTTGCTGGGAGAGTGCATGCTGGGACCAGTCCACTTGTTAAACACTTGGAGCATCAGGGAAGGTGATCCTGGGTGTTACAGGGAGACCTGGATCTGGCTCCCTATCCTGGTGGCATCACCTTTGGCAGCAGGATGTTTTCTAGAAGCTGATTCAACCCTGTTGAGGGGTCTGGGAGCTCACTGGTGGGTGAGCCATAGGGCAGGTGGTGTGTATGCAGCTGGGAGGTTTATTCCAAAGGGAATGAGTGGCAGAGGAGTCCTTGTTGACTCATCAAGTACTGGAGAGTTGATGTGGGGAAGTTTGTGGGTCCTTGGGCAGACCTCACTCATAAATGGTTCACGTGCACTTGATGCTGCTTCAGAGGAGGGAGAGAAGCAATGGAACCTCTTGAAGTGTATTCCAGCATATTTCTGCCACCACAGGTGGCAGTGTGTTTTGCCTCTGTGTTTTACACCCATGTTTGGTCTTCGAGTGTCATGGCTTTCCTCATCACCCTCATAAACTCCAGTGGTGACTGTTCCTTGTGTCCCATTCTTGCAGGCTTCCAGATAATGTCACCTTTGAGGAAGGAGCCCTTATTGAGCCCCTCTCGGTGGGAATCCATGCCTGCAAAAGAGCAGGAGTCACTCTGGGAAGCAAAGTCTTTGTGTCTGGCTCAGGTACAGTGGTCATAGTCAGTGCTTGGGTTCCCTGCTGCTGGGAGGGGATGGGCAGGCTCAGGCTCTGCTTCTGGGTTCTGCTGTAAGGGTGGGTCAGAGCAGAGCCCCAGGTGGGATGAGGGGGACCTTGGGGCTGCCAGAGCCTCTCTTGGCCAGGAACATCCGAACTCTGGGCATGCTCTGATGCTGCCTGGCTGTGGTTCACATTCTCTTTCTCCCCTTTTGTACCCAGGACCAATTGGCCTCGTTAATGTGATTATTGCTAAGATGATGGGTGCAGCAGCCGTGGTGGTTACAGGTAAGTCCTTTTAGCCCTTTCAGAGTGTGCCTGTTTGCCACCATACAGAATCACAAAATCATTAAGGTTGGAAAAAACCTCTCAGATCATCGAGTCCAACCATTACCCCAGCACTGCCAAGCCCAGCCATGGACATAAGTGCCTCATCCACATGTTTTTTCAACAGTTCCAGGGATGGTGATTCCACCACTTCCCTGGGCAGCCTATTCCAATACATGACCATCCTTTCAGGGAGGTTTGATCTTAGCAGGTTATTTTTATCTCTGGTAGTGCTGGGTGATGGCCCACACAGTGTTTGCACAGTGTTTTCTGTGTGCAGCCCCACTGTGCTTTTCCACTTGCCTTTCTTCCCTTCTGTCTGCTCCTGCTGGGGGTTTCATTTTTCACTGGTTATCCACAGTGACTTAAATGGCCTTTTCAGGGTCTCTGCATTTCAGAAATGGGAATCCCTTGCAAAACTGTATCCTGGACATTTCTAGTTGAGCTGCTGCTTGCAGGAATGTCTTTGTCCAGCTATGTTGGGAAAACGTCTGAGGAAAGAGATCCCATTTTTCTAGATACCTTCTCCAGGTCTGCATCTCTTAATGATGAAGCTTTTTCTAGGGTCCACTCACAAACTCTCATTTATGGAGGATTCCCCTTGATGCAAGAACTGAAATGAGTCTTCATCACCTTTGCAGCTGCCCTTCATGTTGTTGAGACAACCATTATGTCCCCCTCTCTTTTTGCCATGCTAACCTGGCCCAGCTCTTCCTAGCTCTCCTCTAAGGTTCAGGCCCTCTCTCTCTGTAGCTTGCCCAGAAGGATGGAGAGCTGGAGTAACCTCAGGATGTTCTCTGGTTGACATTTCCACCTGGGGGTTGAACAGGGTCTGGAAATTGTGCTTCCAGCTCCCACTATGACTCTTCAATATTTCTGAGTGGTGATGGCCAGGAGGAGCAGTTACAGGTGCCACTGGACACTGAGTACAGATTGCTGCAGTTTTTATGTCAAAACCCAAAAGGATCTGGACCTTCCAAAAGGCTGTTACTCACCTCCCATACTGAGCAGGTGTATTTTTGACCTTTCCATTACTGTGTTTCCATCTTTGGGTCAAGAGATAAAATTCAGGTCCCACCCTCTAGCCTTCAGTAGTAGTGTAGGTGGAAACACAAGGCTGTGTTCTCCTCCCTTAATCCTTTTGCAGTCAAATCCAGGGCTTTTTTAGCTGTGCTGGCCTCACCCTGCAGGTATGTGTGCTTGATGGATGTGGTCGGTCCACACCTAAGATTTTGTGTTGTTATTTGAGGATGATGTTTGCTGTAGCAGGAAAAACAACTCTGCCTCCTGAATCACGTACAAGGAACCTTGTGCCCAGCTGGGCTGGTGCAGGGGCTGGGGGTGGCCTGTTCCCTGGGTGAGGAAGGCTTGGTGAGTTGGGGTTGGTGAGGCTGAAGCAGCTGGCTCAGCCTGCCTCTCATTCCTGCTCCAGCCTGGGTGTGTCTTCACCCTAGTTTCAGGAGCTGGTGCCAGTGGGGAACCTCCAGCAAGCTGAACTGGCTGTCTTGTGCTACAGGAGGTTCCTGGTGCTTGGTTTGTAGGATCAACAAGCTTGGATACATGGAATTACCCTTTCCTATCTGTATATGCTAGCCTAGGTACTGATTCTGACTCATGGATGTCTCATGTGAGAGGTACTTGGCTGAGGACACCCATGAAGGTGCTGTCCCAAGTCAAGTGTGTGACACGAGCTGAGGAATGGGGTTGGTTTGACTTGTTGCTGCTGGAGATTTTGCTGCCTGTCTCAAAGAACTGCTTTTTGTTTTGGCTTTAGGAGCCAGCACCTGTGAGGAGCCTGTCTGCCCACAGAGGCCCTCTTATATTTTGCTACCAGATTATTTGAATTCATTGCCCTGTGTTTTTATCATGTGTCTGTGAGGAGCTTTGTCTGTGCAGCACTTAGGGCTTTAAAAGTTTGTGTGTGTTTTGACAAGCTTCTCACAAGTGTAGAAATACTTAGAAAAGCTTTTTCATGAGAACTCACTTCCTATACCTTCTGTCTTTGGTTCATCTGGAGTGTTTGATATATTTAATGGACTCCAGTTGGGTGAGAAGATCAGTTTGTTTCATGGGTCCTTATCTACTCTTCCAAAAGGTCTGTGTCTTTCTCCACTTACTCCTGAGTGGGTGTGATTGATATTTATGGGCAACCTTCTCCTATCCTTCTGCCCTGCTGTTGTTCTAAAAAGCTGCTTTTCTGCTTAGATACATGTAAAAGATCAACCTTCCTCCCCAGTAAGGGAAGGGGCAGTTTAGGTGTTCATGTTGGGCTGTCTTGCATTGCACTGTCTGTCACTTTAAGGTGCACTTAAAAATTCTGACTTAAGGGAAGTTATACTCCTTGTTCTATCTCTATCTGAAGTTCTGGGTGTTGATGCCTCCAGAAACCCTGGAATTCGAGGTCAGGGGAGGTCAGTAACTGTACAGAGCTCAAATCCTTTGAGAAAGAAAATCAACACAGATAATCTGAGAATAATCCAGAGTATTTATTTCCCTGTTAAGCTGGCTCATAAACTATCACGAGAAGCTTAAGGGTAATTTGATAACTTCATTTGAAGCAATCAAAACTTTAATTAGCTCCAGGGGCTGGGAAGTGCAAACAAATTTCTGACTGGAGGCAAAAGACAAACAATTTATTTTTTAATTGACCAATTTCCCAAGAGCTGCGTGGCTTTAAAGTCCAAAGGACTTGATCCCTCAAAAGACTCACATGTGTCTGGAGCTCTGAAGAATCCAGTGACCTGCAGCTCTGTCTGCTTCACTAAGTGCTTCCTGGTGATCCAGGTGTACTGAGAAGTTTGCAGCCCTGGCCAGGGCTGACAGTGCTGCTCCTTCATTCCATGTGCTGCTTAGAGCCAGGGTTTCTTTCCTGGGCAGATCAGGAAACCAGAGGCCAGCTACAGGGAGGACATGGGATTTTTGCTGCCTGAGAATGATTTTGTGGCCACTTGGAAATGTGCTGGCTGCCTAGGACAGTGCCTGTGGATTATTTCTGCCAGAGAAAAAGTACAAAATATGTAAAATATAAAATAGAATCGAATGTCTATGATATTTAATATATTAATATATTATACATATATCATATTTTAAAATATTTAAAATACATTAGTGACTCAGCAGATGTTAAAAATTATAGAATCCAGCTGTGTCTGCTGTGAGCTGATATTGTGAGACCAAACTTCTCAGGGAGTTTAGTCACTACTTGAGAGAACTGTTGAAGTCCTGTGGTCTCCTTGCCATACGCTGAGATTTGGGAGACATCAACCATGCTGGGCAAAAGTGTTTCATAGCACTTGAAGTGCCTCAAAAAGCCCCTGGCCATGCAAATGGTACATGGGAGGTCTCTGAGTGCACCTCAGCTGGGGTCAAGCATGACCCCACACACAGCCTGGAGCCCAATGCCCAGAGCTTGGGAGGGACAGGTGTGACTCCTGCAGCCACAGGAATGAGCCCTTGTTGGGGTTTCCAGGGTGATGCTGCCCTTTCTTTTCAGCCTTGGCTTTTCCTATTTTGTCCGCATTTTATTAGCCTTTGTTATCCCTTCCTGAAATGCCTTCCACAGCTCTCCTCGGTACTCAGCCTGATAGGTGTGCCCACGCTTGGCATCCCAAGCCTTGCAGCTGCCTGTGGGGGCTTGTCCATCATCTGGCCTGCCAGTGAGTGCCATCATTTTTGCTGTGGGATGGGCAGGGTAGAGCCTCTAGCCTGGCTCTCTCCCAGGACTGCGGCTGAGTCAGAGTGGCTCATGTTGGAGAACTGGCCTTATCCTCTTCCTCTTCCCCTTAATATTTTCACCCCACCCCATCTCTGACTTCTCTGAAGACTGTGCCATGGTGTGAGGGCTGTTTTCCTCTTTGCTGTATGTGCCCCTAGCACAGGCATCATTTTCTGAGTCTTCAAGCCCAGGGCCTCTGGGAGGAGACCACCCTTCAATTTTGGGTCTAGGAAATCTTGGCTGTTACATCTTTTCCAGTGCCAGCATGCAGACCCCTGTAGACCACTGCTTTAGTGTAGGGAAAACAGGTGACTCCTTCCTGGGAAATCCCACTCTTCTCCTCATCTGTCCACGTCCTTATCTCCAGAGGGGGCCTAGTTACCAGTGATGCCTGGAGAGGAATAGGTGGCTTTCTTCTAGGGGATGTGGGATGCCCAGCAGGACAGCTTGGTCCATGGTACAAACCCCCTGTGGATCTTCAGGCGATATTTACAGCCCTGTCAAGATCCCTCAGAACAGAGTACAGGAGTACAGCTGTGCCCTCACAGATATTTATCATCACCAGCTTTGTTGCTGTGTTAATGGTGTATCTCAGGTTCACCTTATTACTAGATCCACTCCCTTTTTTCTTCGTGGGCTTGCCTGCTCATTCATCTGTGACAGAAACTGTCTGAGAGATGCTCAGCAGCCTCCAGAGCTGCTGCAAGGGGGATAAAGAGCAGGACAGGTCTGTGACACTGCAGACACAGTAAGTGTTCACTACTAATGCATTCTGCAATTTGCTCAGCTGAAGTCCTTGAGGAGCTCATGGTCTGTTCTCATTGTGTACTGTTAGAAGTGAAATGGCCACATTAATGATCCTCCAAGTCTGTTGTCTCCTGTTAGAAAGATTTCTTGGTGCTGTCCATAGCCAGGTGATTTCTGGGCCATCTAGGAGCAGAGTCAGTGCAACCCTGTCCCTGGCTTATGCTCTTTGAGAGGTGTCCTTTAGGGTGGGAGTAAATAATGTGGACAGCCAAGAAGGAAAAATACACCACAAGACGAGTGGTGGAGGTTTGCCTCAGCGTAGGCTCTCCCCTAGGCTAACTTGCTGAGTGCGTGCAGTGGGGTTTTGTACAGTCCATTCTCACTAAAGGATGAAGATTCTGTGGGAATTAGTGAAGCTGCTTCATGAGAGTCATTGTCAGAGAGATACTGGGAAGCCACAGCCAGAGGCAGGTTTAGGTGGGACACAGTCTGCCCTGGCCTCCTGCTGCCTTTTGCCTTTGCCTGCACTGAGGTTCCTCTGCTCTGCTGCGTCAGGACAGTGACCAGGACAGCCACAGTATCTTGGCCACAGCTGTTCCTGATCTGGTTCGTTCTTGTGGTGTCCCTGCCATGCTCTTTGGAGTTAAGCTTGGCCTTCTGGTTTGTCTTGATGCACTCTCAGACAAAGAGAAACTGGGCTATCTACAATCTGTTGGTCTTAGAAGACACTTCCTCAGCCTAGTGGTGGTGGCTGTTCCTTCATTCAGACATTGCTCTGCATGGTGTGGGTTTCATCTGTGGGTTTGTGCTTCAGCCTCTTTGAAGCACACTCTCTTCTGCAGTTGGGGTGCCTTTGACTGTGTCACTAAGTTGTCCTCATTGCTCACCCTTCATCATCCTCATCATCTGAAGCCTCCAGCACAAGAAAGATGGGAATCTGTTAGATCAGATCCAAAGGAGGGGAATGAAGATAATAAAGGGGAGGGCTGGAGCCCCTCTGCTCTGGAACCAGGCTGGGAGAGCTGGGGGTGTCCACCCTGGAGAGGGCTTCAGGGAGACCTTAGAGCCCTTTCCAGGGCCTAAAGGAGCTCCAAGAGAGATGGAGAGGAACTTGGATTGAGGGCCTGGTAGGACAGAACAAGGGGGAATGGCTTCCCACTGCCACAGAGCAGAGTTAGATGGGATATTGGGAAGAAATTCTTCCCTGTGAGGTTGAAAAGGCCCTGGCACAGATTGCCCAGAGCAGCTGTGGCTGCTGCATCCCTGGAAGTGTTCAAAGTTGGACAAGGCTTGAAGCACCCTGGTCTAATGGAAGGTGTCCCTGCTTCAAAGTGGAGTGGGGCTTTGAAGTTCCTTCCAACCCAAACTATTCCAGGATTTTATGATCATTCTCTGCCTGTCAAGAAGGAGTGAATCCTCACCTCTTCTGGTTGTGCACTGCCCTGTGCACACATGTAGTGAGCTGATGTCAGGTTCAGGTTCTTCCTCCTTTTTCTCATAACGCTCGGGTTCTTGACTTGGTTTTCTTTCCACAGACTTATCTGCCTCTCGCCTGCAGAAAGCCAAGGAGGTGGGGGCAGATTTCACCATTCAGGTGAAGAATGAAACCCCACAGGAGGTGGCCTCCAAAGTGGAAAGTGTGCTTGGCTGCATGCCTGAGATAACTGTGGAGTGCACAGGAGTGCAAGCCTGTATCCAGGCTGGAATTTATGTGAGTACCACTTGTTCCAAAGACAGACCAGTGATGGTGTTGGTCTGGTTTTTTGTGGGATGGTTCAGTGAATGAGCTGTTTCACTCCCACAGTGCTTAATTTAAGTGGGCTTGGTGCGGGGAGAGAAGTTTAGACAGTAAACGAAGAGAGACAAAGTGTTAACATCAGCATGGGGATAATTGATAATTGATAATTGATTTGATGCTTGGGTGCTTAACCACTTACCAAGGAGACCCCAGTAAGATTCCCAAACCCAGGGACTAGGATAGCACCTTCCATTGAAGTAATGTCCGAATAAGAATAATCATCAAATTAATTCCGGAAGCAACGAAAGAAGCAATTAAAAAAAAGGGATGTTTTGCTGCCATGAACATCCTAACAGGAAGATGGGGAGAAGGTTAATGTGGAGTTTCACTGTGAAAGGACAGGAAGGGGAATGGGACAAACTGCAAAAGAGAAATTACAGTAGATCATCAGGCTCTTAGTTTTAAGTCTCTCCCACTGAAATCCCAAAGTACTTTTTGTAGTTCTAAATGCCAGCCATTTTTCAGAATGGGGTTTTCAGTATAGGAATTTCGGATTCTTACCAAAATCCTTCAGAGATTTTCAAAAGATTGCATTTTTATCTTTGATTACCACATATTTCACTCTTACAGACTCCTGACAGCATCCTGTCCCTCCCTGGCTTCTCTGTTGAGCCCCAGCCAGTCCATTGCAGCCACAAAGAGTGGCTTTATTTTTGACAGACCCCGCACAGCCTCCTGCAACTGTGCTCTGCAAAATGTAACCTGTTTGTGTGTTTGCTCTCCAGGCCACTCGTTCTGGTGGGACCTTGGTTCTGGTGGGGCTGGGCCCTGAGATGGTGACGGTGCCCATTGTGAACGCTGCCGTGCGGGAGGTGGATATCCGTGGGATATTCCGCTACTGCAACACGTGAGTCTTGTGCACGGCGGGCTGATGTGTCTCAAAGTTAAAATTCTTCAGAGCTATACTTTCTAGCTAATGGAGAAAGTATCTTTCCTTAATCTGTAGCTCTCCAGGTAGGATTTATGGCATGTTGTCACACTTCTTCTTAAAATGAGAAGTGTTATTAAGTAGGCAGTTTGGGAAGTAGATTAGCTGCTGCTTCCCCTGCTCTAATTTGGCCCATTCATGGTTGGATGATGATCTTTGAGGCCTTTTCCAATCTTAATGTTTCTATGATTCTAAATTAAGCATCAACACAATCCATATGAAGGACTCTGTGCCAGAAAGGAGGCTGGAAGCTGACTGAGGCTTTTCCTTTTTTCTCCCTGCACTGAGTCCGTGAGTTTGAGCTCCACCATGGTCAGTGTGCAGGCAGGAGGCCGGGCAAGAGGATAGTGGAGCATGGCAGTTTTGGTTTTCATTCAGGCTTCCAAAGTAGTAGTTTCCTGTGATTTTCACTTGTTCACTGTAATTTCACTTACTCTCCCAACTGTCTGTGACTGTCTTCTCAGAGCTCAACAACCCAGAGAAGCTGGCTTGTCCCATCTCCCATACTTTAGGTTCCCTCAATTTTCCCACACTTGAGGTTCCCTCCCCAGACAATTCTTTGCAGGCAAAACTCCCCTGAGCTAAGGAAATAACTGTGATGATCCAGGCTGCTCCATGCTCTTTTCTTGGACTCCAAGCTAGTGGCTGCTCTCATCCCTTGCTCTCTGCTTCCCTTGCAGGTGGCCTGTGGCCATCTCTCTGCTCGCCTCCAAGCGGATCAACGTCAAGCCCTTGGTTACACACCGCTTTCCCCTGGAGAAGGCTCTGGAGGCCTTTGAGACCACCAAGAGGGGCGAGGGGGTCAAAGTCATGCTCAAGTGTGACCCCACCGATCAGAGCCCCTGAGCTGTCCCAGTGCCCAGCTGTCATCCCTGCTGCTTGTAACTAGGAAATCACATGGAGTGAGGGTGAATGGCACTGGGATACACCATTAGAGCATTAACTGGTAACTACAAATGGACAGCCAATAGTTGGAATCAAAATGGTGAATTAGAGATGATAGTTTGCACAGTTGGTGGCTCTTAACAGACCACTTGTGCAGGAGAGCCTGTGCCAGGGAGGGTGTCACTGGCATGTGGCACAGCAAGGGTGGAGGTGCTGGCATTCCCCCTTCCCATCCTGCACTGCCCTGGCTGCAGCATTTCCTGCATGGCAATCCCTGAATGTGAGCTAGCCCTATATGAATCTCCCCACTTCTGTCATGGGTGCTCAGGGACTGTACAGTCTGTGGAAAAAAGCCTGGCCTTCCCCACTCCACAGGAAGCACTGGCACATTCAGGTCATTCTCTCCAAGCTCTTCTCAAAGCTCAGAACCAGGGTTTTTGTGAAACTTGGAGGTCGGCTGGGACCAAGTCTGCTGTGTCACCCCCCAATAGCTCCTTGTGGGGCCACTGCAGGCAGGGGAACTGGGACTGCTGAGAGCCCTGTCCTTATGTGCCTTCCATGAGGGGGCTGTTGGGTGGCACAGCTGCTTTTGATGTGGAGGGGAGCACAGGTGAGACATGAGGGGACAGCATCACTCAAAGGTTTTACCACTGCAAACAAATCATAATTATTTGGGAATATAAAGCCTTCCTGCTGAGTTTGTGAGCCACAAACAAGGTACTAACAAGGTAGAAAAAAATCAAATCTTTAGTTAGGAGTCATGTTAATTTTAGTACTGACCATGTCAATTTTAGTACTGGGAGATCAGTTCCTTCCTTGGGTGGTACTGAACTTCCCTCAATAAATTCTGGCTGCCTGAGACCTTCCAGATGTGTCCATTGAAGTGTGTGGTGGTGAGTTAGAGGGATTTGCAGGGGACTGTGCAGACCTAAGCCTTGCCAAGGTGCAGGTGGAGCTCAGTGTTAGCAGGACTGTGAAACCTCAAATGACCCAACCACTTGCAAATGAAATCTCATGTTTATTCCAGATGTGGCCAAGCTAATCCTGGCAGAGATGGAAGGCCCCAAGTCCATCCTGAATTTCACAGGGATGAGACATAACCCAGGGGAACTTTCTGTAGCCGGAAGAAGTGGTCAAAATATATGCTCAGCACACTCCTGTGCTGGGAGGAACCCTGTTAGCATGGCTGGGGATTCACTGGCTGTGCCAACTCCTGGCATGTGGGGATCCCCATTGGCATGGCTGGAACACCAGTGGCCATTGCAAGATTGTTCTTACTGGGAAATGGAAACTTGCTCTCTAGTCTTAGGGGCTGTTTAGCATCCTGAGGGCTGGAGTTATTCCCACAGCCCAGCCTGGTTGGGCTCCTTGTCTGATCTGCTCCCTCATCAGGTCTTGCTGGGGACGTTGACACTGTGGGGGGATTGCTGGGGGTGGTTGGTCTGGTGGACACAGTCAGTGGGGCTGTGCCTGTAATCCCTCAGCCCTGACTCCATCTGTGTCACCAGTGCAGGGAACACTCTCCAATTTAGCCCATTTTCCAGCAGGCTCTAGTTAATGCTCTGTGTCAGGAGCAAGGTCATCACCATGCCACAAGTATTACAAGTCTCTAGGTGACCAAGATGCAAATCCAGGAGGCAAGAAAATGTTTTAAGACTTCAATCAGCTTTATTTGAGCTCAACCACAGCCTGCAAAAGCAGCAGTGATGCTAAGCCAGGCATTACTTAAACAAGCACACCCTGATCAAAAGACTCTGACACTGCTGGAAAAGCCAATGCAAACACAACTAAGACCCTATGCAAACCCAGGGAAAGCTCACAGAGTTAACAAGCAGGCACTGAAGAGTATGTGAGGAAAGCTGTTTCAAGAAGAGGGATAGCGGGGAGCTCACTGGCTCCTCACCCTATCTGTTCACCACATGGGTCTTGGTACAAAGTGCTGTGAATTCAGGTTGTGCAGGCACCAAGCTGTTCCCCAGAGCTGGTCAGAGACATTCCCCGAGTCCCCCAGCACAGCACAACCTCTGTCTTGTGCAATTAGGGTGGCAGAGCTGGGTTTAACTCAAAGAATGGGTGTTTTGGATTGGGACACACCAGCGTGACCTGGGTGTGGAGCTGCAGGGGTTTGTGGATGGTAGCAGGATGCTCTGGGCTCAGGGGTTCACACTGGGGCCATGTAGGGCAGTGCTGGGATGGCAAGGCTTTACTAGCACACTGGTCTCTGCTCTGAGGGTTTCCATATCCTGCTCTTGGCTGTGGATGGCTTTCACCTGCGGACGGTGGATGGGAGCCCAGGACCATGGCCACTAGGTGCTGGGGTGAAAAAAATGCAGCTGCAGCCAGAGGATGGAACAGTGTGGGGTAGGGTCAGAAATTCTCATAGTGATGTGCAAAGTAGGTCTGGTCCTTCTTGTTCATCTGCCGGCAAGCCTGCTCCACACTCTTTGTCATCCCGGGCGGGCCACAGCTGAACACCCCGATCTTCTGCACCTGGGGAAGGAGGAAGCCAAAGGGGTCAGACTGAAGCACCAGTTCTTCCCACAGTCCAGCCCCTCTTGATCCCTTGCTCTCTGATAGCTTTGGGCATGGATACTGGCTGAGCAGTCTTTGTCAGCCTCCAGAGGCTTTTGGGGAAGTTGTCACGTTCCCATGGAGCTTCCAGGGCCATGGAGGAATGATGGCAGCCCCCCAGCTCTGGTCAGTGGTTGCAGCCAGGGTCCTGCAATAGCAGGGGGTGTTTGGCTGGTATGGGGCATTGCTGACTCTTGAAGCTCAGCCTGGCCCCAGAGGGAAAGCAGGATTCATTCCCCTTCCACTCTGTTCTTGGTGCAGATGCCACTGAGGTCTCCAGGACCTTGGGGACAGGCTGGCACCAGTCCTCCACAATGGTCAGTGGGTGCACCTCCTCCTGTCCCCAGCCAGACACTGACCTCGGGGTGCACCTCCTGCAGCGAGCTGAAAAAGGGTACGAAGGGAGGGCGCCCAAAGTGGGTGATGGAGCGCAGCCCCGTGAACAGGCTCTTGTTCAGCACCTTTTGGAAGTGCCGCTCACAGATGTACTGAAAGAGAGATTGGTGCATGTCAGATGGCCCAGCATGGCCCTGCACAGCCTGGCATGGCATGGCCTGGCATCCTCCCCATTGGCTGTCCAGGCTCACCAGCATGGTGGTGCGCAGATCGAACTTCTCGGCCAGCTGTGTGATGTAGATGTGCACAGAGACCAACTCATTCTTGTCTGATTCTTCCACCTCCCGGATGATGTCCGTCAGCCACTCAAACTGCCGCTGCGTGCGCGTCACCCAGATGAAGTAGATCTGTGGAACAGTGGAATGAGGCCCAGAGTGGAGCCAGCATCCTTATCAATGTCCACGGACTCCGTGGAGGATTTTACGCCCAAAGAGGCCAGCAGCAGCAGGAGGCATCTCAGAATCACAGAATCAGTTAGGCTGGAAAATACCTCTGAGATCATCAAGTCCAGCCTCTAAGGGGGGTTTGTCTTTCAGATACTCTTACCTTCTTACACAGCAGCTTGGAGTTTATGGATGACTTGAAGACCAGGTCCTTGAGAATGGATGCAAAGGGTGTCACTCCGATGCCTCCTCCCACCAACACAGACACCTCAAACTTGTTCCACTCCTGGTGGCCCTCCCCAAAGGGCCCGTCCAGGTAGAGCTGGAAGGAAGTCAGCTGTTAGCAGAAGTCTCTCCTTGCCCAAGTCTTGGAAGCCCTCAGGGCTGCAGCAGTGCCTCGTGCTTGGCACAACCCATTGCCGAGATGCCCTTAGGCTCAGATTCCCCGCGGGTGACATCCTGTGCAGGGCTCACCTTGGGCAGCGTGCCGAGGAGGGCCAGGCTCTGGGGAGAGTAGAGTTCCCGCAGACGGGTGGTCCAGGGCCCGACGGCGCGGATGTGCAGGCTCAGCGTGTCGTCGTGAGGAGCTGACGTCAGCGTGAAGGGGTGGTACTCGGTGGTGCCCAGGGACACGCAGGCGATGCGCACCCACTGCCCAGACTTGTAGTCAAAGTCCTGTGGCCGCTGGAACTGCAGGTGGGTGACACCTGTGGGGAGGTGGGGAAGGAGGCTCTGTTACGTTGGAGATGTTGAGGAGTTGATGTTTCTGCCTCCCTGCAGCCCCAGATGCTCTTGCGGGGAGCCTGGGCTGGGCTGGTGCTGTGTGGCCAGGGATGTTGTGGTACCTGAGGGCAGCAGCTCAGCTTTCACCACACTGATCTCCACCTTCTTCCTGCTCAGGCTGTGCAGCTTGTCTGCACTATAGATGAGAGCTGGGATGATGAAGTAGATGTAGAAGCGGGGCTGCTGGATCAGTGCGTAGCTGCCGTGGATGATGACCTGGGCAGGGAGCAGAACCCTTTAGCAAGGTGAGTCATCACCGCAGGGATGATTTGGCAGCAGCTCAACAGCAATGGGGAGCCAGGACTGGGGCTACCATCTCCCTTGGGAGTACCCCAAGCTATTCCAACTCATCAGCTGCACTGACTTGACCTACTGGCCTGCAGTAGGCACAATCCCTCCCTTCCAGCCCAAATCCTTTACCAGGATGTAGAGCAGCACGTAGAGGTGGTGAGTGATCCAAAAGCCCTTAAAGCTGACGTGCCGGAAGTGGTGGGTGGCAAACACGTACATCACAGCAAGGACCACAAGCAGCAGCACTCCTGTCATGCCTGTGAGAGGAAGAGTTGGGAGGCCCTCTCTCCATGTTGGGGGAGAACAGGGCAGCCCCCTAGGGGCTCCAACTGGACTGGGCAGAGGCTGCCATCCTGGGCACAGGTGTGCAGGTCTGTCAGCTAGGTGTTCTCACCTGGAACAGTCTGGAAGAACCACCAGTAATACTTCTGTGGGAGCTGTGACCTGGAGAAGGACAAGAGGTTGCTCCATGGAGTGACCAGCATGGACTAATGGTTTCCATTTTCATTTCTGTTCATGCCCAAAACACCCCTGTCTGGACTCTGCTTCAAATTCCACCTACCCATCATTTGTGAAGACACTGGAGAAGAGGCAGGACAGCACACTGAGAGGTGTGACTGAGAAGATGTAGACATTCACTACATGACCTGCAGTGTGGAGCACTGTAAGAGACAGAAACACAGAGAAAGAAGCATCACTTGATGTGGATGGAGATGTGTCAGACTGCTGATGTCCCCAGGGACCCGGAGGTTCCCCCTCTTCCATAGTGAAAGGCATGTCTCTGCAAGGTCTTTAGGCCTCTGCCTGGTCCTGCTATGGCATGATGGGCTGGTCCTCTGCTTGTGGGTGGCAATCCCCCATCAGGTAACCTACCTGAGAAAATCAGGGCTGCCATGGCAATCCAGCGGTGGAAGTCGACGGCGGCATCGAAGGGGATGTAGTGATTGAGGAAGGTCTCCCGCAGGACGGTGATGAGGTTGCGGCACATGGTCAGCAGGATGTAGGAGTACATGAAGGAGATGGAGGCAGCTGATCCCCGGGAGATGATGATCCCCACAAAGGTGGTCTGTGCAATTCCAGTGCTGGGGGATGCAAAGGCGTAGTCTGGAGAGAGAGAGCAGAGGGGGTGTCAGGTGCCCAGCGCTGAGGGCTGTGACCCTTCCTGCAACAAGGGGACAGCCACCTGTGTGGCTCCACCAAAAACAGGACACCAGGGATGGGTTTGTGCGGGGAAAGGGGCACAATGACCCAGAACTGTTGGATGACAGGACATCCTTGGAGATCCAGGGAAGAGAATGTCCACCTGGGAATCTGCACCTTGGGGACTGTGGTCTCAGTTGGGGAATCCAATATAAGAGGTGTCCATAAACTGGAACGAGTCCAGTAGAGATCACCAGGATGGGTAGGAGTTGGAGGACATCATAGAGCTATGTCTATGTTAGGGAAAGGCTGATGGAAATGGGCCTGTTCAGGCTGGAGGAGAGGGGTCAGGGGAGTTGGCTGTTTGCAGCCATTTTGTGGGTGCACAGGGCAGGTGTTTCTCAGGGATGCACAGTGGAAGGATGTGAGGCAAGAGCACAAGTTTCACTGTAGAAAATTCAGGTTTGAATTCTTGAAATTCTTCACAGGGAGGATGGTCAAAAAACAGCACAGGCCCAGCAAGGTGGTGGAATCAGCAGCCTTAGAACTCTTCACACCTTCTCTAGACAAGGCCTTCAACAGCCTCATTCAGCTTTGGAAAAGGGTTCTCTCTGAGCAGGGCATTGGACCAGACCCTTCCAGAGACTCCTTCCAACCTGAGTGATTCTTTGTGGACCCTCAGTCCAGGGGAGGACTGACACTGCTGCCCAAAGTTGTGCTGGGCAAGTCCCCATCGTGCAAGCAGCAGCTCTGAGGCAGGGAGCCCAGGCCCCCTCAGCAGGGCTGGGTGGGCACTCACAGTAGGCTCTCTCGGCAAAGACACCGGCGGTGACGGCGGAGAAGAGGACGACGCAGACGATGTGGCGCCGGTAATTCTCAACGAAGCGCTTGAACTCCTGGATCTTCTGCTGAACTCTGCTCCTCTCGTACTTATTCCGTTGTGCTTCTGTGTACAGATGCAGCGGGTACTGGTTCACCCTGGCAAATACAGGAGTGTTGGCGACACCACGAGCTTTCCCTGGCAAGGAATGGCTCAGGGCCCAGCTTTGGGTTTCCTCTCAAAGTACCCCTGCACATCAGTGACAGGGTGACCTGCAGAGCACACCATCAGAGGGTGATCTCAGGTCAGCCTGCTCTACAATGCCTTCAAAAGCTGGTGGCAAATATAGAGGCAGTGACTCACAAATGAATCTGTAGATGAGAACTGTAAAAGAAAATTTCACAGTAATATACAACCGTCAAAAATTATCCACGGAAGTGGAATTTCCTTAATTGGTGCAGTTAAGGCAAACCAAAATATTCTGGCCATCAATAACAACAGCTGAACTGCTTCATTGAAGAAATACTTGCTGCTGCCAGAGCAGGGAGGACCAAATTCTCTCCTGCAGCTCTTGTAGGCAACCCTGGTGAACCAGCAGCAGCCCAAGAAGCAGAGGAGCACAGGAAGGACCTAAATGTTTTTAGGTCCCTCTAGAAACCACTCTGCCAACCTCTGGAGTTGGCCACTCCATTTGTTTGGGGTTTTTTTGTAGAGACACATCACCCAGACCTAGCTCCTTGGCCAGTGAGTGCCTCCTTGAAGCAGTGCCATTTGACTGGAGGGCTACCCAGTCTGACATGGAGATGTGAGAAACAGCAAACAGGATGAGCCCGAGCCCCAGAGGCACAGCCAGCAAAGGAACTCACTTTCTTCCTGGTCTCTTCCTCAGTTCTTGGCCTTTTCGCTCCATGTAGTGACTGACAGTGTCCAGATTTGGGTCTTTCTTCTCCTCTGAGATATTTCTGTAGAAATAAAGTTATGCCTAGCCCAAAGCTCTATTTGCCAGAAATGCTTGCCAAAATTTCCCCCTTTTATCCACTTCCTATCTCAGGCTCAGCTGGGAACGTGTCCAGCTCTTTCCCACAAGCCTGCCTGCAATAACTTCAATTGCACATGGTCTGGATTCACTCCAAGATAACCTCTCTGTCTGAAAAGCAATGCAGGACTCCCATCTCCACACAGAGGATCCAACAGGGCTCTGCAGGAGGCAATTCCTCCCTTCTGTCTTTGCCTGGGGAGGACGCCAGCCCCACTCCAGCACCCAACATACACTTCTTACCCCTTCCCCAGCACTGGGAGTTCCAACATCTGGTGGGAACATTTGTTGGAAGGCTTGGGATGAAGGACAGATGTAAGCTAGGGCAGCAAGAGAAGGAACAACAACAATGACACTAAGTAAGGGAGCTTACCCTTTTGGCTCTTTCTTTTTTATGAAGGAGACACAGTTGTGCAGATTTTGCTTGAACACCTCAGGGACACCTTTGAGGAGACAAAAAGACAAACCGCCATTCAAAAAGTGCAAGACAAAGTTTAGGAATCTCCTGTGGACAGGGTCAAACTCTGAACTGACCCAAAGTGTCACACACAAAGCAACAGCTGATGCCCCATTACTGCAGTTGAGGTGGGGAGATTGATGGGCCAGGATTTGAGAGTCCAATATTGGGTGCTGCCCACTGCCTGCAGCCTTGCAGGACCTGGGGTGTCCCACTGCTCGTGCCCACTGACCTTTGATGCAGAGCTGGGTGAGCCGAAGCTCATTGTCGTGGTCCCTCAGCATGTAATGGAAATTCTCCCATGTCAGCTCATCCCTGTCCTGAAATCCTGAGGCCCGGAACATGGACTCGGTCACCTGCTCGGCCTGTTCTCTTGACAGGCAGTTGTTGGAAATCTCAATGAAGGACCTGGAGCAAGGAGGCAAGATGGGAACACCAGCTGAGTCCCTCAAATAACACAGGGCAGATTCCCAGACCAGTTTAATGGGAGAAATGGGCTCTTGGTTGCAAGTGTTGAGTCCATGGTCTTCATGGGGCCTGAAGCACGGAAACTGGGAGCTGCTTCTGAAGACATGTCTATAAACATTGTGAAAACATTAGGAGAGAGGAGGAAGAGTACCTGAGCATCCTCAGAAACTCTTCCTTGGAGAGGAACCCATTCTCATCAATGTCATACATCCTGAACATCACCTTGGACTTCTCCTCTGGGGACCCTGGTGGGGAGAGGAAGAGGGAAAGTAAGAACAAGACCCTATTTTCATCAACAAAGATGCTTTCATATGTTGTTTTTGAGTGTCTGGATCCTCCAGCGGTGAAGCTTCACCCTTGCACTTGACTTTCTCAAGTGCAAGGTGAAATATTGGGTAGACACACATTCTTTCTTGTGCATTATTTTTCAAAGTCAAAGTGTGCTTTTGCAGAGCAATGATTTTTCTGGGAGTTGTTTTGACTGAATCTGGCACTCAACACCTCCACCTATGAATCCACCAATCCACTGGTCATTTAGGGAGAGTCAGATATCAGATACAGTTGCTATGATCTCTGAAGTACAGCATGCACAGTCCCTTCAGGAGAAAGGGCAGACATGTCTGTGGTGGTGGAAGATAGCTCCCCTCGTGAACCATCCTCCAGAAAACACAATTATGTTGTCATGCCCCATAACCCAAGCTGAAGCTCTCCTGGGGGAAGGAAATTTTAATCTGCAGCAGTGTCTACAGGTTGACCTGCTGGGTGAATCTTGTCCTTCACTCAGACAGAGCCCAGAAACAGGTCCAAGGGCAGCAGGTGGAGGCATTACCCAGCTCCAGCTCCCACCTTTCATGAAGACCGCCAAGATGTCCAGGAACTCCCGAAAGGAGATGTAGCCATTGCCATCTTTGTCAGCCAGGGAGAACATGGAATCCACAAACATGGAGTGTTCTTTGAGCCCCAGGGCTTCAGCAAACTCAGTCCTGCTCAGCTCACACATAAGAGACTCCTTTGCCTTCTGTGAAGATTCAAAGCTGAGCTCCCCGGCATCGGATCTGTTGATTTCCAGCACCTGCAGGTTTTGTCCCACAAAAGAAATGCTGTGAGTGGTGGCAGAGCAGAAGGCTGGTGTTTCCTTTCTGACCTACTGCATGAAGACTGGTGGCTCTCTGGCACAAAACTCTCATGGCAGATACCATGGAGAAAGTCCTGTGTCTCTCCTACACAATGTGACTTTTCACACTCCATGTGACTGACCCCTCTGGAGACCTGTTGCATCACCCAATAGCCTCTTTGCTACTTTAGACACTTGTAGACACTGAAGCAGATCTCCCTTTGCCTTCTGCAAAGCAAAATGTCTGTTGGTCCTGGAAGTATTGGCAGCTTCCTTGCGTGTGGCTTACCAGCTCTAACAGAGAGCACCAGCCCCAATGTTCATTGCTTAATCAAAAAAGAAATACATTCCCCCACACATCAGGGCTTGCTACACCTCTACACACCTGAGCAAACAGGTGCCTGAAGAAAGTCTCCAGAATTTGTTTTCTCTGCTCCTGGGTGACTGCCCGTTTCATCAGGCTCTGCTCCTTCATCTCAGACAGATGCAGGTCAAATCTGCTCTCCTTCAAGTAGTCTCCTAGCTTCCTGACAAAGATGTTCCTCTCAGCCTCCCCACTGAAGAGCAGCACCTGCAAAGGACCCACCAACTGGCTGTAATCATCAGAGGCTCAGCTCCACGGTATTTGCTGGACCTGGTGGTTCTCAGGAGGCCACGACCTACCTTCAAGGACTTACACTGCTCCCAGTGCCCCCACTGAGTGGTGCAGAGGACTGTGGAGGTCCAGGGGAAGGAGTCATAACCCAGGCACCATGGGACTTACCAGGTCGTACTCCTTGGGGCTCTTCAGGAGCAGAGCTTTGTTCCCTTTGTTGTTGGAGAGGATCACCTCCACTCTCTGGTGGGCTTTCAAGTTGATGCCCCGGAGCACAGACCCTCTGCTATCCAGCACTTTGAGCACTTTGTCAGCTTGGAGCTGAATGTAGACAGGAGAGTTGTCTGTCTTGGGCCCATGCCACTCCATGGCTGGTGGGAGAGAGCACAGGACTCAGCTGGAAAGGTTCCTACTCATCTCAGAACCTCCTTCACCAAGAGGCTGTTTGGGAGGGATTTCATGACCAGCCATATCTTAAAGGAATAATGATGATCTCCTAACTGCACAGCTCAAGCACATGGACAAAGGGGGAGTACTGACTATGGAGCAGGGAGGCAGGATTTTTCCAGTGTGCAGAGCAAGGAGATACTATCCCTGTCCTGGAGCTATTGGTGCAATTGCTCTACACAGATTTCCTTCAGGCAAGGTGTGATCTGGGGAGGATTGGAATTACAGGGGCACAGGATGACAGGTTGGAAGGGTATCTTGCCCAGCCTCCTGCCCAAAGCAGGACCAGCCACAGGTCAGTCTGCTCAATGCTTTATCTGGTCAGGTCTTGGATAGGATGGGCTACCAAGTTCTCTGAGCTCCCTGTTCCACTGCTTGACTATGCTCCTGGGGAAACAATTCTTCCTTACATCCCATCTGGGTGTAAGTCCCAGGCCCATCCCTGCCTCAGTGTGTGCCCTGACTGCAGCAGCATCACCAGGTGCCATCACAGGGTTGGTAGTGCCACCTTACCGTGCATGGCCTCGCCAGACACCTCCCTGCGCACACTGGTGCCCTGCTTCCTCTGCAGCTTCTTGAAATCTCTCTTGCGGAAAGCGGCAACAACCCAGGCAACAAACAGAGTCACTGGGGACACGGGAGAAGGAGGCATGAGAGATCACAATGCTCTTTTCCTCTTTTGGCTCCCTTCTAGCTGCCCAAGGACCCTGCCAGCTCAAGCACCTCAGTAGTGACCAGGACTCAGCAGCTCCTGCTGGGAGGTGCTTCGTCCATGGGCGCTCAGCCCCTTTCTCTGGTTGAAGAGGAGAAGAGTGACAGGAAGAAGAAACAGAGTGACAAACCCAGGGGCAGACAGCAGAGGACAACGATGATGATTCCAAAGCCTGCGCCACTGCCTGCAAAGTAGTCCAGCACCATCATGGGTGTGCAGTTGGCCAGGTGTTGAGCTGTCAGCTGCTGGGGCTGGGGGCATGGGTCTCCTGCAAGGTGGAAACACGCTGTGAGTGTCACTGACCTTGTACCCAGCTCACGGCATCAACCCCAGGAACCTCTCCATTAAGCTGTTGATAGGGTTCATGGCTGAGTGACCCAGCACTGCAGAACTGGAGTGCTTGATTTAAACTCCAGATCTTGGGGACAGCCCTTGGGTTTGGGTTCAATCTTTGCCTGCCACAGCAAACCAAGCACAGAACTGGACTCAAGTGCTCTGGAGGTTTAGCACCATCACCTTTCCTGTTGGGATGGGCTGACCAAGAGGCACCCGGGGCCACAGCAAACTGGGGCTCAGAGCCTCTGCTCATCTGGATGCTGCAAATCCAAGGAGTCCTCCTGGAGTGATTACAAGGAATACACACCAAGGGAACAGAAACACCTTGCAAGGTCTGGAATGTTACCCAAGTGAAATGCTTACAATAAATGGGAAGAGTGTGGCAAGATTCAAAGAGGAAAAGGCATTTTGCCAAACAGTAATATGCATTTTCCCTTGGGATCATGCTTGCACTTTAGCCCTCTTTCAACATCTGCATCATGCATCAATGTTTTGCTCACAAGCAAGATCCTCATGGGCATTTTGTGCCCATTTTGCTGGTTTAGGGTCATAGCAGGTGTGAGGCTTGAGAAACTCCAAACCTGATGTGTTCCCTGTGTCATTTACTCACCAGCAGTGTCACTGGGATGACTGTTTTCCTTGCTGCTTTGCTGGAGCTGTTCCCTCCCTGTGCCCTCCCATTTGCACACTGCACTCACCCTCTCTCCAAATGAACACGTGGGGCTGGAGGTCTGTGGATTTGGCAGAGGTGACGGAAGTCAGGACGCTGTGAAAGGTGGTGTTACGGATCTCCCAGATTTCCTCCTCTGAGAACAGCCTGAGGAAAAGGATGTGGGGACAAGTGGTTGCCCCAGGTGCCACTGACCACCAACAGGAGGGAACAGGAAGCTGGAGGATGCTTTTTCCTCCAGCCTCAGTTTTCATGTGTTACTGGGGTTTGCAGAGATAGGAACAAGGCCATTACCCATTCTTGGTGTTTTCAAACCAAAACCTGTCACTATCACGCAGGCGCACAAACTGTTCCAGGATGATGGTAGAGAAGAGGGAGCCATCAGCCTCCAGCATGCCTCCAGGGAGCAGCTCCAGCCCAGCCATGTTGTTGCCATACAGGGCAGCAACCTTTTGCAGGACCTGGTGAGAAACCCCCACCACACATCTGTGAGCACAGGGAATTCTGCCAGGGCATTGGAAGGTGTTGACAAGCCTGAGGAGGTGTAAGGAATTTCCCAGGCATCACACACATCTGTGGGCTGGGAGGATGCTGAGCCTCACACAGCCTCGAGCTCATGGCTTCAACTTGAGCATCATTCCCAGAGTGTCTCAGCTCTAGGAGGAGCAGAGTGCCCATTGGCACAGGAGTGTAGCACTGGGGCAGGATGGCTTATTCATGCCATGTAATTACACAGTAACCCCAATGCAAGAATGAAAATTACACAGTTAACCCCCTGCAGGCATGAAAATCAGCCAGGGCAGGACATGCACTGATCTTCCTCTTCCTGTGATGCTGTAGAATTCAGTTCCTGCCTGTAATGTCCCATCATCCTTTGGCCCACATACATTCCTTGCCCAGACCAGTTCCCTGTTACCTGTGGCTCCAGGTGTGGGGCAAGGTTTGACCAGTTTTGGAGAGGTTTCAACCCAAAACGCTGCCGGACTTGGTTATAGGTTGGCAGGCCAAAGTCTCGCCCACGCTGAACCCAGCTGGCCACGTAGTCGGTGCGGGAGTACTTCAGGGGCCCATACCAGTAATCTGTGGGGGGACATGCTTGATGTGTCCTGCAGCTCTCTGCACCTCCATTAAAAAGGCTGCAGCATGTGGCTGGGTGCTGATGGAGGAGGCAGTGGGACCTGCCTCCCCACCTTGTCCCCAGCACAGCCTGAGGTGTAGGGGTCCCCTGCCACGGCACAGCTGCAGTACAGACCTTGGAGATCTTCCACCACAATGTTGTCCTCCCGCTCTGCTATCTGGGAGCTCATCCCCAGCAGGAGGTTGTCCACATCTTCTGCCTGCTGCAGCCCGGGGCTCTGAGAGGCATGGGAAGAGCGAGTGATTCCTCTCGCATGAGGGAGGACAGAAAGTAGCCCCAGAACCCTGAACTGGTGCCCCCAGGGGTGCAGACTCATGGCATAGGGGAATCAGGGACCCCTTCCAGGCTCATCTTCTCCACATCAGATGAGCCTTGAGGTCTGAGCCTGACACAGCTGAAGGCTGGATGAGGAGGATCTCTCACCCCTTGTCTGGCTGTCATGCTCTGCACCCAATGCAGACCCCTGTGGAGTGCTCCATAATGCAGAGCAAGGGATGAAGCCCCCTGGCCAGCCTGCCACACCCTCAGGACCCCTGTGCTCCCTCCCCCATACCTCTCTGCTCCAGTAGCTGTTGCAGAGCCGCACTGCTGGGAACGAGCCACTGGAGACAGACACGTTCTGGAACCGGCACTTGGTGTCTCTGGAACAACAGAGAAGGACTGAACCCACAGCCCTGAGCCAGGGCTGCCTGGAGCTGTCAGGGCTTGGCTGCCTCAGCTGAGGGCGGGACATGGGGAAGGGACAGAGGCCATCCCAACAAAGACCACTCCCAGTCACCAACCCAGCTTGGGCATCCCCACAGGCAGTCCCATAATCCCTTCAGGCTGCTCCTACCTCTTGTAAACACCTGGAGGCACCATGGTGGCCAGGAATTGCCCTGCAGCTGCCACGAACTCTGGAGAGAGGCTGGGGTCCAGGTGCTGCTGGTAACCTGTGGGGCAGTAGCCAGGCTGGAGGGAAAAGGGGCCAAGATCCCTCTCCCTACCCTCTCACCAGCTCCCCTGCTCCCCCCACCCCTGTTTCCAACACTCCACTGTCTGCCTACCCCTCACCTTGGTACTCCGGGACCTGTGTGCCCAGCACGCTCGGCAGCCACTCATACAGAACAATGCTCTAGGGAACAGGGAAGCTGGGTCAAGGCCAGAACCATGCAAGATGTTTGGGGTCCCAGCAGAGCTGGGGGGGTCCCGTCCCTCACCTGGAACGTGGCAATCACCCTCTTGCGAGTGTGCTGGAAGAGATCCTCATCAGACCAGGCAGGATGCTTCTGGGCCAATGCTGTGGCCAGATGGTTGTGGTACCGAAACCAGGCGATGCTCTCGGCCTGCAGGAAGGGGTTCTCATTCCCCCAGGCACTCCCCAGGTCTGCAAAAGCCACCATGACCATCAGTGGGGGATGTCACCGCTGGGTCTAGCTTTGCCCATGGCTGCAGTAGCACACCCAGCCCTGTGGATCCCGCCCAGTGTCCCCTTGTCCCCTCGCCCTTCCTTCCTCCCCAGGCAGACCAGCAACCTGGGCAAGTGAGAAGCAGTACCAGGCCCCCAGCACGGACCAAACGTTGGGCAGGTGAGGAATTCAAAGCAAGCTGAGTGGCTTTGTATCAGCAGCAGCCCTTTTCCCCAGAGGAGTTCATCTGGGATCAGAGCTGGTCTGACATTGCTGCTTGGGCATGTGGCCTCTGGAGTTTCTGGGGTGTCCTTGCTGAGATGTTTTTTGCTGGGGCTCAATTCTTCCTCCCCCTTGGGAAACTGCCTGCTCTCCCACAGCCCTCCTGACCTCTGTGTCCTCCCTGCATCTTCTGGTCTTTCACTTTCCTGGGGTCCACTCTGAGCTCAGCTCCAGGCACCTCCTGCTCCCCCTGCTCCCAGTCAGGGATGAAAAGCTATTGGAACACCACCATTACCGTAGATCCCCTGGGGACCACCCTGTCCCGTGGACGGATCCAGTGCCTTCCACATGGGAACCCTCCCGTCCGTCTGCCTCGGGAGGCTCCTGTTGGGCCCTGATGCCAGCTGTCCCCCCAGGAAGCTCCTCAGGGCATCGCTCCAGGAGTGTGAGGGGCCGTAGATGGAGCTACCATCCAGCCAGCCAGTCATCTCGTTGGTCTAGGGCAGGCACAAGGAAGAGGCATTAACAGGTGCCAAGATTTCACCAAGAGGCATTAACAGGTGCCAAGAAAGGTGTAAAAAAGGAGGCCTGGGAAGCCCAAGTTTGTGTCTTTTGTTCTTGCAAAGCAGTCTGTTTTAACCCTATTTTAACAAGAGCTCTCAGGAAGCAAATAAATACACAGGCAATCTCTGTACAAAATTAGTGCCAGGTAAGAGGAAAAGACCAGGTACAGGCTTTTGAAAAGTACTTTTGGGGTTGTTCATTCCCCAAATTTTTGCCTATGTCAAGAAGCAGCCATTTGTGAGTTCCTATTAGGCTGGAAGGGACTAAACCCATCTCTGGGGAAACTGGGAACACCAGAGCTGGCCCCTCTGATCTCACAGCAGGAAGTCCCACTACTCCTGGCAGCATGTTGAATATTCCTCTTGCCAAATGTTTGCATGGAAACATACTTTTTATTCTGAAAACATGCTGTAGTTTCCAATTTTTTAAGCTTTTAATTGTTGATAAAAACATGACTTGCTAAACTGGTCTTTTCAGGGTTTGTCACATAAAAGGTTCAGGAGGGTATTTCACTTTGGTGATTTTGGCTGGGAAGATCTGCAGCATGAAAGAAATCTGGGAAACACAAGCAGAACAGCAAAATCCAGAGAAACCGGGGGAGAACCTGGAATTATTTTCCAAAATGACTGAAATTCAGGGAAGCACTGCAACTTTGTGGCAGTGCCAGCTCAGCTCTGTGATACATTTTTAAAGATAGGACTTGGTGCCTAAAACAATGTACAATAATTAACTAACCTAATTACCTTTTCTTTGTCCAGGATGCTTTGACTTGGCAAATCACTAGTGTTGCTCAGCGTGAAACTTGGAAGTTGACTTTGGGTTCATTGTATTGGTTCAAACGTTTGAGAGATGTATATTTTTAGGGACATATTTGTGCTCTCATTTTATTTTTGCAAATTATCTTGGCTGCTACAGACCCCAGTGGTGGGTGAAGAATTTAGACAAATGGCAAAGAGCAGAGGAAACCACACCCACCTGTTCCCGAGGGTTGTTGGGGCTCTGCCCCGTCTCTGCTGCCCAGCGGATGCGCTGGAAGGGCAGGATCACATCTCCAGTGCCAGCAGGGTCAAACACTGGGTCTCCAGACGGGATGTAGATGTTGAGGAACTCAGCAGGGCAGCCGGGTTTCTCTGTCTCTAGGATGTCCAAGAGCACATGGAAGCCTGACAGACACCAAAGCATGGTCAGCAGCTGCCAGGACTGCTGCCAGCACCTGGAGCAGGACACCAGGGAGGGCAGCTGTAGGTAGGCTGAGGGGACCACCATGTGCAGCAAGGGTGACCCAGGCCAGGTCGAACAGTTCTTGAAGAAACCTGGCCTAGTGGAACAAGATGACCATTGCGGTGCCTTTCAACCCAAACATCCTGGGATTCTGTGATTTCCAAGACAGACATCTCCAAGCCTGGAGACCTAAGACCCCACTGAGCTCCTGGGAGACAGAAAAAACTTCTCCAACTTGAAGCATTTCAGCCCAGCACTGCTCTTACTGGATCTGCCTGATGTTTTTGCCATGGGGCACTTCCACTGCCAAAAGAAATGAGGGAGTTCCCAACTGACAAATATCACTTGGGTCAACTGGCAAAGGCCACCAAAAATCCACATGGACTCTCCTAGCTGGACAGTGCTGTGGCAAAGTCCTACCCAAAGCTATGTGGGTCTGCTGTGGAGGGCTGGTGAGGAGCGCTCCGATCCATGGCCTTGGGTGTGAGAGAAACCAACATTTTTCCACCCAAACCACCATTTTTCCAGTGGGTGTAGGGCCCCAGGTCTCACCAAAGAAGACAGCCAGCACGGTTGTGTTCCTGCGGGAGGGCAGCCCCGAGGGTCCTCGAGCTACAGCATTGCTCAGCTGGCGAGCGTTGGGCACGTGGGGCTCCTGCAGTGCCTGGTAGACACCGTCTGCATAGTTGGCTGGCAGGAGACGCAGCAGCCTGGCTCCTGCAGCACCAAAAAACATGGAATGGGTTCTGTGGTGCCCACTGGGAGTCACAGCCATAGCAGGATACATGGATGTGTGTTCAGGTCCCAGAAGACAGCAAGAGGATAGCACAGGTTCTTAGAGTGGGCAAGAACACGCAAGTAACATGCAACTTTTGGTGTCATCACCCAAAACTTCTTTCAACACTGGGATCAGTACTCTTAAAACCAGGAGGGATCCCCCATCTTCCTCTCTTCCAGTTGTCCTTCTCTTGTCCATGTGCATCCCTGTTGCCCCCTGGAGATCTGGGGTGACGCTCCAGTGGATAACTGGAGCGATGTTGAGCTGTCCCATGTTGACTGTGCAGTCCTACAAAAGCGTAGTGTTTGCCAGCAGCATAGGGAACAGGAGAGGGAACAGCCAGAGAGACAGCGAGACAAGTGTGAAGATGAGAGAGAACACCCTGATTTTGCACACACTGCCAGTCCCAAAACTGAAAAGGCCAGAGGCAGGAGTCATTTGTCACTGCTTTTGAAAGGCTTGTCAGCAGTGTGGTGGGCTCCATTTACTGGAGCTCCTCAAAACTGGGGGAAATCTTGAATTCCTGCCTTGGTTTGTGGCTTAGTTCCCATATGTTGGTTTCCAAAAGGTAAGGTCTGATCTGTCTGCTCTAGAAGAGGAAGACCTGGTCTGCCAGGGCTGGTTTTTCCTGTCAGGCTTTGATGATACCTAAGGGCTGGTGGCTCTTTGGCCCATTACACATGTAATGTGGAAGAGCCCTTTGGACTCAGAGGAAGCTGTGCAACTGCCACTGTGCTCGTGCCAGTGTGTCACCAGAGCAGCGACCAACCAGGGCTGCCAGAAATGAGGATTCAGAATCTTCAGAGGTTTAGATAAGATCCTTCCTGATCTATCCTGGTCCCTGACTCAGGGACATCTGGAACTGAGGCTATGGGTCAGCTGTAGGCATGAGGAAATAGGTCACCAATGGCACAAGGAAATCCCGAATGCCTCTCCCAGTACCAACCAGTACATGGTATCAGCTATCTGCAGGGCAGAAAATCTATAGGTTCAGCATGCCTGGGCCATGAACTCTTCTTCTCTGTGTTGAATTCTGGTTGAACTGCATGTTGATTTTGGCTAAAGATGGTTTTTTTGCAGCTCTGTGATCCCTGACCATCACCTACTGAGAACAGCTGGGTCCTCCCTGCCTTGGATATTCTGAGTGATCTCACAAAGGCACAGCTTTGCTCTGGGACAGCTCCAACACCAGCCTGACCTGCAGATTGTGCCTGGGTCACAGCAAAATGTGGCAATGCCCCGACAGAGGCTGTCTGGCCCCTCCATACTGCTCTAACAGGGCTCTCAGGTGCACCTAGGGACCATTGAGGGCCATGGGAGATGGCATTGTCTGCCTGGTTCAGGCTCAGGTCAGAAAGGTTTCTGTCTCAGCCACAAACCAAGCCAGATGCCCGAGGGGCAGCTGACCTCACCCCATCCCACCATTCCCATCCTGAGGCCTGGCACTCACCCACGGAGCCATGGCTGTGGTGCAGCAGGTTGTTGTACCAGCCATCATAGCGCTGCACCTCCCAGGAGATGCTCTCCTGGCCTCCTGGAAGAGACAAGACCCACTTCATGAGCAGCAAGAAAAAAGCATGAAACAAGCATCATCACTAGAGAATTATATTGTGATCTTTTCCCATATTCTTTCTGAAGCTTCCCAACTATGTATTTTCTTAGACAAGTTTTCACTCCTTTTGAGGGACAATAGCTAAAATGAGAAATTCATGCTTGTGATCCTGATGTTCCCAGATCAATTTGTGGCCACCACCAGTTTAATCACAAAAGACATTCCTTTTCTCCTTCTCTCTCAGAAGGATCAGAAACCTCTCCTTACTTCTGACTCCTACAATGTCCATGTGAATCAAGGAAAGACTTTGCACTTTTGCATCAGCATCAGCCTTATTTCCTTTGTGTTAATTTTAATTACTTTTACTTTTTACTTTGCTAACAGTAGCAAAGACTTCCAGGAACAGCTTACAAGCTCTGTACTAATCTCAGCTGCCATAGAGCAGTCTCTCAACCTGAACTTTGCTCCAATTTTTTCTTACTTCCTCATTAACTGCATCATAGAATCATAGAATTTGTGTGGAAAGGGACCATAAACATCATCTTGTTCCATTTACCCTGCCATGGGCAGAGACACCTTCCACTAGATTAGGTTGTTCTGATATGATATCCTGTGGGTCAGAGGAAATTCCCCTGAGAGGAATCAACCACCCAGGATCTCCCATTGGGTTCCCTTCCCCAAAATCACACTTACTCCCCAAGGTCCATGCTCCCACCAGAACCACAACCAAACTCAACATCAGTGCTGCAGGTTGCATCAGCCACTGGGTCTTCAGAAGCAGCAACCTGCAAATGGAGAGGAGAGGGAGGGAGCTGGAGGTGAGCTGTTCCTGGAGGCTGGAAACATGGAAAGACCAAAACCACAGCTCCTTTCTGTGGTTTCTGCTGCTGGGTAAAACCTCACTGCTGCCATCACCCTTCAGCAGTGTCTCCTGATTTGGGCTCTGGGAAGCTGGGGCAGGAGTCATGGGAGACCCATTTGGCTTGGGAAAGTTCAGGATGTGTCAGCTGACCTGAGAACACCTTTGTGCTGGAGCAGGACCGGTGCCTTGGGGTATCCAGAGTCACAGCTCATCATCTAGCTGTGTCTGTTCCATTACAGAAAGCCCTTCCTTACAGAAACAGGCACATTTCAGCTGGAAACTATTCCTGCATTGACCCATCCAAGCAAATCCAGCTGTGAACATGATGGAAAAGCCTTAGCACACAGTCAGACATCCTGAAGTGTTTGAGTACTGCAGACAAGACAACTTGATCTTCTCTGAGCTAGCTGATGGCTATCCCTTCTGACCAGCCTTTTTCATGATGCTTTACCACCTCCCTGTCCACAAATGCCCTGGATCCAGAGCAGATTTCATCACTGAGAGCTGAACATTTAAAATCCCAGGCAACATCTGGTAGAAGAGAGGGATTCCCAGTTCTGAACTGTGATTTAGAATTACAAATGTGACAATTCCACCTACCACTGGCTTTCCATGCACAGAATTGTCAAACCTGAATTTACCTCCAAAACAGGGTTTCCCACTAAGCATGGCTCTTTGTCCCTGTTTCAGTGTGTATCCAAAGATCAGCATTATTTCAGAAGAGCTTTGCTGCCAAGAGATGCAGCAACATGCAGGTTTCAGCTTTTCCTACACTGCTCTGCCACATCCAAATTATTGTTTTTAATTTTTTTCATTATTTTAATTAAAACTTTTAAAAAAATCTAGTTTTGAAAAGGCTTGCATATTACCATCAGCTCTGTAGGTTTTATTTTTGATTTCCTGAGAGTTGCAGTGGGGATTTTTCACCTATAACTCCCAGTGGTACAAACTGCAAAACATGAGTTCATGTTGCACTGTCTGCTTGGAAAACAAAGTGGTTTGAGACGTAAATATTATCATTTGCAGTCACATTAATTACATTAATCAATTTAAACACTCATCACCAGGCTGTGAGCAGAGCACGTAACCCATGGTCGGTTCTTCTGCCAGAGATTCCTGCACTTTTGGTCTTTTGCATCAGCAAATAAGTTGTGTCTCAAGAAGTGACATTTCCGTGCTCCTTGACCAGCCATCCCACAGCTCTTCCATCCCACATCCTTTCCACCCCACAGCCCTGTGCTGAGCGTGGTCTGGTGGATGTGAGATTTCCACTGTGCAGGTGCTGGTGGGAACTAGAGGCTCACAGCCCCATTCTGTACAAAGGACATGAAAGTTTGGCTGATGGTGACACATGGGGGTGCCTGTGATCTCTGGCAGGAGTGGCAGAGTGCTGTCACCATCACCACATGGGACTGGGACTCTCCTGCCTGAAAGCTCTCCCTGTTGAAGCAGCCCCTTTCCTGAGCATCAGCAGCAATTGTTGACTTGTGGGGAGAGGTCCACACAGCCTCCAGTGCTGGAGAAAGCAAGACACAGCTAGAGACCCCAGAGACACAGCTGGATTTGTCTCCTCCAGACTCAAAATGTACAGTTGCAACCCCCCTCCAGAGTGAGGTCTGAAGGTGCCACGGGAGTGGCTCAGGAGACACGGAGCAAAGCCAAGGCTCAAAGAACATCACCACAGCCACAGCACAGATTGTCTCCCCTCTCCCCCTGGGTCTTCTCATAGAGTTCCAGCAGAAAAAGTGTTTCAAAATTCCTTCTGTCACTGAGCACATCTCCCTTTTCCTCAGGTATGGGAATTACTCTTGTCCCAAGTCGTGAGATGAGATGCCAGTTCTCATGAACCCTTTAGCACCTTATGTTCCAGGAATTAAAATCTACTTATTGCCTTATCAACCCAAGACTCTGGAGGTTTTCCAGTCTGGATCATGGCCAATGTGGCACAGTAACAGTGGTGATCTTGCAGACTGACCTTGGAAGCCCATGGTACAGATTGCTGAGGGAAAGCTTGGCTAGTGCGGATTATTTCCACAGCCTTGCCAACCTTTCCAGGAATAATGAGGAGCCCTCCAGACTCTGCTTTTCCACAGGTTCCCTGTGCCACCTCTGGAAACTCATTCCCTTCCTCTGAAATTAAGCTTGTGAGCCTTGTCTTCTCCCATCAGAGAAGATCCCAGTGCCCTGTCAAAGCCTGGACTTTAACATATCTCCAGAAACCGTATCTCAGATGGTGCAAACACACAGCTTCCCACAGAGCAAGGATCTCCTGTTCCACCTGATCCCAGCAGATTTGGTTCCCCTAAAGTTAGGGCTTCAGCCTCCAAGAGTCTCCTGGGCTCTCCCCAGAGCCAGAGGTCACCTGGGATTGTGGAACACCCTAGCATCCTGAGCATCAGCCCCATGGCAGAACCTAAGTGTGGTCATCCAGAGGACAGCAGATCCAAGGCATTCCAGAAGCCTGGAGACTGATCCCTATGGTCCTTGTGAGTCACAGACAACTTCTATCTCTTGCCAGTGCTGGTGGGACACCCCTGGGGGCTGCCACCTTCCCCCACACACCAGTCAGTCCTGTGATTTCAGAACGGAGCTACATGTCCCCAGCCTTGGATCCCGGGGTATCCTAGACATGTGCACACTCCATGGACAATCTGCACACAGGGATGGGTGGTGACTCCAGCATCCCCCTGGGCAGGATGCCCCAGTGCCCCAGAGCACAGCAGGGACTCCATCCCCTGGAGAACGAGAGGGGTCTCTGCCCGTGCCTGCGGTGTCCTGTCCCCACGCAGGGACACGCTCTGTCCCGTGCCCTCTCCCTCACCGGCAGGGATCTGCGTGGCTCCACCGCACCCTGCAGGTGAGGAGGACACGCCCGGCCCCAGCTCATCACCAAGAGCCCTCCAGCCTCAGGGCATGCAGTGAGTGACGAGGGGACACGGCCCGACCCCCTCCCTCCCCCGGGCACGGCCCCATCCCAACGCGTCCCCACAGCAGGAAGAGGAGCAGTGGCAGCAGCCCCTGTCCCCTCCAGAAGTGACAACAGACCCCCCCGCAGGTCCCGCAGCTCCCCGCGAGTGGGAACGCGCGGTCCCGACCCTCGGACCCGCCCCACCCACGCAGGCAGGAACACGCGCGGCCTCGGTCCCTCAGGCATCCTTCCAAGTGCGGACACGCACGGCCCTCAGAGACACCCACAAAGGGGAATGTGAGTGTCCCCGATCCTTCTGTCCCCCCCCCGGCCCCCCACAAGCGAGGACACGCGTGTCCCCCGCCGTTCTACCTCCCTTTTCTCCGCGCCAGCAGGGACACGAGTGTCGATTCCTTCGAGCCCCCACGCAGACGGCTACACGCGTGTCCCGATCCCCCTCTTAGGCAGCCACCCGCGTGTCCCCGGTGTCCCGTGCCCGCGGTCCCCGCAGGTGTGACCCGCGTGTGGCCTCACCTGCGTGCGGCGGTGCGGGAGCGCGGCGGGCGGGCGCTGCGCGGTTACATACGGCCCGCGCCCGCCGCCGCCTATAAGAGCCCGGAGCGGGCCGGAGCCGCCCCGGAGCCGCCTGCAGCAGCAGCAGCAGCAGCAGGAAGAGGAGGTAGGTGGTGGGAGGGGGCGTCCCCCCCTCGCCCACCCTGGCCCCTCTTTATGCGAGCGGCCCCCGCGGGTCCCATCCGGATGGGATGCTTTCCATCCGCAGTTAACCCTCGGTTTCTACTCTTCCACCCTGTTACAGGGTCAGGAAAGTGCAGCGAGGTTGCCCCCTCGCCCCTCTTTCCCCACCTGCGGATTGCAGTTCTGATAATTCAGTTTCCAGGGGACAGGATTTTTTTTTTTTTTTTTTTTTTTTTTTTTCAGTGATAAATACCAACCTGCAGCCCTGAGCAACTCAGCTAGGATTGCTGCTGGCTCTGCCACCGGGAGTTTTTGGCTGAGCACTTCCAAAAAATCCTTTTATCTCAATTAATTCTGAAGCAGAAAAACAGAGATTCTGTAACGAGAAACTTCTGGGATTTGGGCAAACTTTCTACCTCCTTAGTCTTTCTCTCTTCCAAGTCCAGAATATTTTAAAATATAAGATTTAATTGTCTATTTCTGCTGAACTGCTGATCCTTCCTTGAAGATGTTTCCAGTTTTTACCCCCTCCATACTCTGTGACAGAGGGAACTACAGGGGCCCTAAGGTCACAGCAATGCTTCAGTGTGGAGGATGCTTTCCAAGGTGCAACAAGTTCCATTTCTCCTGCCATGAGCTGTAGGCATCACTTTTCCACTTGAAAGCTGCAAAAACACTGAAGAGCTGCAAAAAATGCCTGAAGGGCAATCAAGGGAGAAAGATGGACAGACAGCAAAGGAGTTGTTTCCCTGGAAATTCTCTGTAAAACAAATCCCAGCATACAGAAATGCAAAGCGTACGGAAATGCAAGCATCCATTGGTGCTGGTTGAAAGTTAAATTTGGATTTAACAAGACAGCATTCTCCGTGTTATGTTCTGGTTTTTCATTTTTTAAACTCTGAAAAGTTGTGTTTTGGTGAATACAGACTTGGAAATATTTCCTGCTTCATTGTATCTCATAGGAAATTTGGGCAAAGATAACAGGAAGCAAATGGAATTCAAGCCATCATGATTTAATCTCTTCTAGGTTAAACTACTAATTTATTTCTTTTCTTACAGCAGCTCTGTTTTGTGGGCACTTTTGCTGGACTTCAGTAGCATTGGGAATCAGCTACAGCTCCTGCTTGCCAGGTAATCATAGCACTGGAAGGCTGCCTTTTTCTGGGTTTGGCTTTCCAAGGAAATAACCCAAAGCTGTCGCTGCAAAATAGCCCCAAAGAAGATTTGTAAGAGTATACGACAGCTCTGTTAGTCTGTAGCAATCAAGCTAAATTCAGGTCCAGAGTCATTGTAAAATCCCAGTCTCCATTCCTCTCTTCGCTGTTATTATCTGGGTTACCAGACAGAAAGCTATTCTCAAATCAAATATTGCCTTATGTGTTGAAAAGCAGTTCAGCTGTCCAAGCAAATCACATTATGATAGTTATTGTGATCCCTGCTCAGCTCTAGGGAGTAGGGACCAGGTTTTTGTGGCTGAATTGCTCTGGGTTGGATCTTACCTAAAATATGATTAAAACTGGTTTTGGAAAATGGGAATAAAATCACCTCCTCCGTACAGGAGCAGAATAAAATGCTGTTTGGACATGAGTCAGATCAGCTCTGACATTCCCTGACTTTAACAAACTTCCTGGGGCAGTAACATGCAGAGAGGCTATTAAATAAGCAAAACAAGAGGACTAAGCATATCATCAGTTTTGGTAAAAAAGGTCAAGCACAGGGAGAAGGTGTGTAATTGCAGGAATTGGAGTTCCAGAGGAGTTCAAAGTCATCAGTGGGAATGACACGCCTTTTCATTTTATGTACTTCAGCTTCCTATAGCCTTGAGATGTGCTCAGAGTTTTAAGTGTTCTTTGGACTGTCATCCTGGGTCTAGGAGTGCTTCTGGCCCCTCCAGAACAAGTGCAGGACGGATCCTTCCTCTTCCTCCTTCATCAGACCAGCAGCTCCTGGGGAAAAGCTTCTTGGAGGAAATGGACAGGAATGAGAGTCGTGGGCTTTTTTCCACTTGGCACTGCTGGCCCTTGGCTGTGGATAATTTCACTATTGTGAAATCCATGTTTTCAGTGGTTCCTTGTAATTTTGAAGGAAAATGCTTCTGCAGTGGTCACTGGTTTGGGTACTTCCCCTAAGAGTTCACCCCAAAGTGGAAAGCCCTGGCTGCTCCTGCTGGAGGGAAAGACCTGGCCCTGTCCAGGCAAGAGCTGCTCGGCAGGTTCCTGCTCTGGGGCTGCTCCTCACATTGCAGCAGGACAGGGGCTTGTGGTTCCTTGGGCTGCCACAGTCCCTCAGGCTGCTGGAGCCCTGCCCCAGGCACCTCCTCTCCTCCACTGCAGGCTTTTGAGTGGCGTGTTCTCTGCTGGGGAGTGTTCTACACTGGCAGCGTCACATTTCCTTGTCCCTCTGGGGACCCTTGAGGTGAACCTCCCTCAGCTGGTTATTCCAGAACTGCGCCACCACGGGCTGGAGCCATCCAGGCAGGGCAGTGCGGGGTCCCTGCTGTGAGCACCTCTCTCCCACAGGCTCCTGGAGGTGCAGGATGACTCTTTTTGACGGCGTCTACCCCTTCTACCCGCAGCAGAGGAAGGCTGCTGTGTTTGACATCAGCACCATCATAGTCATCGTGGTCTTCCTGACGCTGGCCTGCAGCTTCCTGCTCATCATCCCGGGCATCCGTGGACGGGCGGTGCGTGATCCTGGGGATGGGCAACTGCTCCCATGTTCTGGATGCTGGGACCCTCCCGGGTGGTTCAGGGGGCAGCAGGAGGAGAGCCAGGGCTGCTCCTCCCTGCCTTATGTCCTCCCTGTCTCCCTGCAGAGGTTGTACTGGACTCTCCGTGTTCTCCTCAGCCTCTTCGTGGGAGTGGTGATTGTTGGTAAGTGCTGTGCAGCCCTCAGGGATGGGTCTGGGTGCAGGATTAAACCCTGGGGCAGGGTCTGTGTCTGGGAAATGTGAGCTGGGGGTCACAACCACTGAGCTGTGGAGCTTCCCAAAGCGGCTTTCCCTTGGAGGTGCCCGTGGTTACTCCTGGAAGTTTTGCTGGCTGTAACTCAAACAGCCCCAGCTCCATCAGGCTGCACAGCCCCGTGTTCCTCCCACTGTGTGTATGACCTGACACAGGCAGGGTGCAGGAACAACAACAAAAGCACGGATGAAATGCAAAGAGCAGATTTATTTTCATTGCCTTGCCCTCCAGGGAATCCCCAAAGCAGCACGGGGTAGAGACAAGGAGGGGACCAGCACCTTGGAGCTCGATCCTTGCCAAAGGATCACCAAAACTGCTGTTTTCACCCATTTTTCAGGGATTTGTGCAGGTGTAGTTCACTGATGTTCTTTAATCTTTCCTGTAACAAGGCTGGATCTCAAGCTTGTTTGATAGGTGCCTCTGAGCTGTCTGAACACAGATGTTTGACTTGTCCTGCACACAAGGCTAGACAGTGGTTACTGTGAGCCGTGGGTTTTTCTACACCCCAGCTACACATCAATTGATTGATTTGTTGTTTACAATCCTCCTCACCAGTTTTCCATTATTTCCCCCCACTGTGTGAGCCCTCTTGTGCTGCCTGGGGCTGCAGCCAGGCATGTTTGAAGATTGTGAGGAGCCTTGCAGTGTCGTGGAGGGAGCAGGTTGGAATAAAACACAGGCAGGTCAGAGATTGCAGTAGTGGAGTAAAGACCTCCCAAGGAGCAAAGCCAGAGGAGATGAAGGACAGGATTTAATTTAGTAAAAACCAGGAAATCTCTGTAATAACTGGTGGTAGAAACCAGGCAATGGGATTTCCAACTCAGACAGGGCAACAGGATGGGTAAGAAAGGATGTACTGAGGAGATAGAAGATGCCAGGGGGCAAGAGAAACCAGCCCTGACCCTAAATCAAACCATTCCTCCTGCTGTGAAGGACAGGACTGCTCGGAGAGGGGTGATGAAGGGGAGGGATAATGACAACCTAACAGATTCAGCTCTGATTTGACCAGGCTCTAGAAGCAGGTAGCCAGACTAGGACCAGCTGTGGGACACATGGACCATCCCAGCATGCAGTTGCCACCCCGGGGATGTCCAGGGTCTGGGAGGTGCCACCGGAGCCACCTGAGAACCTGGTGGCAGGCTGAGGGTGGCAGAGGGGTGGAGGCCAGGGCTGATCCCACAACCGTATCCAGTTCAGGCCTGCAGAGCCATCCAGCACCACTCTGAGACAAGGCTGCAGTCGGGCTCTGCTTGGGCACATGGGAAGAACAAATTGTTCTGAAGCCAGCGTCAGAGTTTCTGTCTGGCAGCAGCAGGGCATGCTCACCCATGCAGCCAAAAAACATTCCTGTGGAGCTCCCACTGCATCAGTGCCCTCACAAGTTTACTCAGCACCTGAACATTTTCTCAGGAGGGTTTTGTTCAGCCTGACACCAAATCATTGGCTTTACTTTCCTTGTTGGAAAAAGAGGCCCACTGCAAAGTGGAAGTGCTACAGAAAAGGATACCTTGTTCCAAAAAAACATACATCAGAAAAGCTTCAAATTTTCCTTTTTTTCCCAGCTGGAATGACTATCCAAGCTGTGATGACACTTCCCACCCCTCTCCACCACCTCCTTTTGGCAATGGCTTTTGCTCTTCACTAACAGTGCAATTTAGGGAGCTGGATGTGTGAAATGAGACTCACCCCTGTTCCTGTGGCTGACAAACTGGCTCATCTCTGAACCCTGTCCCTGGGTGGTGTGGTGCTTGCCATGGTTGGGAGCTTGCAGGGAAGTTCTGGAGAGGATGGCCAGGGAGAAATCAGGTCGTGATGTTCATCCCTGGGGATCTGAGCTCCGCTGCTCCCAGATCCAGGGAGTGGATGCTTAGCAAGGGGAGGACCTGAGCTCTGCAGGGTGTGGGAGCTGGTTGGGGCACGTCCTGGTGGCTGAGTCAGCATTCCTGCCCTCCTAACACTCCCTTCCAGTGCCATGGTGGGAATGCTGCCACTCACCTGTGATTCTCCCCCTGAGCACAGCAAAGCCTGAAACCGGACCGGCTCTAACCCCAGCTTTATTTTTCCTGGCAGTTGTCCAGTTCACAGGGGACTGGGAGAGTGGCTGGGTGCAGGCAAACACCTCCTACAAGTCCTTCAGCCCAGTGCAGGTGAAGGCAGACGTCGGGCT